>JANTCA010002992.1:0-11027 GCA_024741275.1 Chironex yamaguchii | reverse complement strand
TTAGTTCTGCACGCGCTAATGTGCAGTATAAACCGCAGGTTGGCTCTGCGGACAATGCTCAGATGAGTGATTGTAAAGGTGCCTGTGCAGGCCTCTAAAAGTCACGGTTGCTAGCCACGTGAGTAGACTTGTATCCTCGATTATTATGTATGTACGTATCTATGTATGCATCTATGTATTTATCTGTATGTTTGTATGTATGTATGTACGTACGTATGTATAAATGTATACATGTACGTACGTACGTACGTATAAATGTATGTATGTATGCATGTATGTTTACAGGTCAGCCTTGCGGCTGAGCGTCTACGTCGCACAAAAGATTTATCTAGCGAATACCACTGAATCTCAAGCATCCCATTGAGGCCACACGTAACATACGCAATCATTAGCGTCTCCGGCAGTGCACTCTATAGCACAGTGCATTAACGAAGTCAAACACTGAGAGAACTCATCTTTTGGACGAAAAATATGCGTAGTTGTGGCCGTCATTTAATGAAATAGAAAAATCGAAACAACGATCGGTAACTGTGGGATTGAGAAGATTCGTTGATGTTGAAATCACAAGACCCACAGCTCACCACATGGAGCGGCTTATGATCAGTATTTCTTCTTGTGTTTCCATATATTTGTTGACACCTCTCCTTGCACGACGGTTCCCTATTGTAATTCTATTCAGCTAGTCAGGCTTCTAGAGTAAGGCCAAATATTGCAAAGAGAATCCTAGTGACTAAGATACGAGGATGTTATTATACCAATGAAAGTTGTCTAATAGTGTAGATAAGGACTCTTCCGATTTTTGCATTAGCTCTTATTTTGTTTTCTTTTTTTTGAATAAGGTGATGCAGAATGGGCTGCACTATCCGAACGAGAGAGACAACAACGACTTCTGAAAATGAAATTGGAGCAGAAGAGGCTTTTAAGAGAAGGAAGATTAGATGAAGCTGCTAAACTTTTAGGTGATGGATTTGAAGTGGATGCTAATCTGAGGAAACTCATGGGGGAAAACAGAAAGCGGTATGATGATGGCATGTGTACTTTGAATACTTGAAACCGTTCGCCTGTATCTAAGGTTTGACCTGCATCTTCATATTCGTCACATATTACTCTGGTCTTATTTTAGATGTTAGGAACCGTTAACGCCCTGTAGAGGAGCATAAGATATGTAGTAGGGGTGGATTTGCTGTAGTTATTGATATAAGTAGATTATAGACAGATTTCGGCTCAGGTAGAAATAATTGTCGGTGATGAAATCGTTTGGCACCGTGCTGTACAGGAAGACGTCAGAAGGGTTAAGAAGACAAATGTTCTTTAAGACAGAAAGCAACGGAGGAAAAAGGCCACTTCTGCCCTTCATCAAACAGTCCAACTTTGTGTGGGATGACTGTGGAAGACACTGGCGCGCCAGTTATCAAGTAAATACTTAGGGTCGCTGTCTTTGGCCATTGACTGGGTGCCTATCCCTGCTTGCCATAGGAAATTTAGGTTTTGCCCTCAGACGTAACCTAATGACTTGAAAATGGGCCCTGAGAGACCCCGGACTGACATCAGATTGGGGTGACATTGTACGTAAACAAATAGAAACTATGGAGAATAATGAACAGTATGAGGGTAGCCAACAACTAGTCCTGGACCGAGTGTACTCCTTTAATATAATCAAGACAGTAAGGCAATGACTGTAATTGTATTTCTGTTGATCACTGTGTGCTTTGCAGCTACGAGGAGATGCTCAAGGAAAAGCTGGCAAGAAAACGAGAACGATTAGCTAAAGGACTACCACCAGAAGATGATGAAGAAGATGGAATTGATGAAGGAGAGCAAGTAGATGCCGATGGTAAGATGTCAGCAAAGGATCTTTTGAAGAATCTACAACAAAGGTAGGCGTAGTAAGCTCATTGGTTATTGTTCTTGATCAATGAATTTGTTAAACTCTACGCTTATTGGACATTTTACTTGTATGCCTGAGACGGTGCCAATATTTCGGAAAAAATTGTGGATAGAACTGACTTTTTCTGTCCTGTTCTTCACCTCTCTCTGGTGCTCAGAAGGGTATAGAAGTGTCTATTCAAGGGTTTTTGTAAGGTTTAGTCATGGAAGACTCTGATCATTAAACAAAGGACGACTAAAGCGTAATACAGTCTGAATTAATTTATCATGCTTCCTCGCCATCTTCATGTTCTATGATTTAATAACACGCTTTAGGATACTTGAGCTAAGATTCTAATTTCCTTATAAAGTGCAACAGAATTTAAAAATACCCGTGACATGACATACCAAGGACTTCTAAATACCTTATTTCTGCCTCTTGATTAATTATATTTGTTGGCATTTAAAAATTTGTCACTTTATCTTATACTCTTAAAGCTGGTGTTCCATCCATGTTCTTAAAAAACAGAATGATTTCATACTCAAGCAGTAAAACATCGAAATCTTGATTCGATTATTGTTGTGCTTTGGAGAGCTTTTTAGCCACTCTTATAGGCCTTCTTAGAATGTGCTTTGAAATGCAAGGAATGTTTCCACCAGCCAAAGTAAAAGAATGTTCTTATTTTCTCGGTATATGCAAATTTCTCAAGGTTTCTTGAATCGAACTGCTCTTATGTAAGTTCTTCACACGGTCATATGCCCAATATCTTATCGTCTTCTCATCCTTGTATATTTCTATTGTGCCATCCTTCCATATTACTCGTCAGGGATGTGGCAGTGGAGTGGCGTGTGAGGTTGTCATGCCTCCAGCATCTATGAAACGTAAGAAAACTAGAAGTCATCTAGAAGGGAATTTAGCGTGAATTAGGAAGTTTGACAAACTTTAAACTGTAATTCATTGTTGGTCATGGTTGGCCATAGACAACTTTTTTTTGTCATATTACAAATATCTTGCGTTGATAGAAACCGTTTTCGTTGTTTTCTTGTGTGCTATAAAAATAGTTGGCCAAAAATATAGTGTTTGGCTGTTTTTCCAAACACCCCTTAACTGAAATTTTCTAGGTACATCACTTTAATCGTACAAATTGTTCTAAATAGCACCGTTCATCTCCCATACTAGTGTCAGTTAGGTTGCCATGTTTATCTTGTGTAGCGTCTAAATATTGAAATCTTATAATTGATATAGGTATGATGATGAAAAGGATGCTTTAATGGCCAGATTGAGAGGCATGGACGACAAATTTTTGAGTGAGCGAGAGAGACAAGCTGAATTGGCACGTTTAAAACGTGAACGACGAAGAGCGCAGGCCGAAGATAAATTTGATGCTGCTGCGCTGGTCCTTGGTTTGGCCGAGAGAAATCAAGCTGCTGCAAATGAACGGTAAGGAGTACTTAGTATCGTTTGCAATCCATTCAACAGCCAATCTTTCAACCCATCCACTCATGCATCCATCAATTCACCCGCTCATCTATGTGTGCATCGATCCATACATGCATCCAATTACAGATATTGATGGATGCATCTTTTAACAAACGTCGGTTCATGTTACTGTGCGTGCATCCATCCATATGTTTATTCGTGTATCCATCCATATGTTTATTCATTTATCCATCTATGCATTCAAGAATTTCATGCATCCATCCATGCACGCACCCATGCATCCATCCATCCATACACACATACATAAATTCATAAATTTCTTGCACGCGTCCATCCACCCGCCCATGCATGGACCCATCGACGCATCCATCAACGCATTCATCGACCCAACCATCCATCTATCTACCCACCCTGGCATCCATCCATCCAGCCAGCCAGCCGGCCAGCCATCCAACCACCCATCCATCCAGCCAGCTCGCTAGCCATCCTCCAGCCATCCATGCATTCACCTTTCCTTCTCCCAGTCTATATCCCTACCTCCAAATCATTCACCTTCTCGACAGACCAACCCCTCTTCGGTCTATTGTTTCAGGGATATTTCCTTCCTTTATGTATGCAGATACGTAGGTATTTATTTATAAAGCTTTCATTTGCACAGTGAAGGCAAATACTTCGTGGTTATAGTAAGTTCTAATCAACACTGGTTCATTCTACTTTCACGATGTGTTAGCAGACGCAGAAAATGCACTGTCCGTCATAGATAACCCACAGAGATGGATATCCATATACGTGAAGTAGTTTGTTTACCTTGTCTTCCTTAATTCATGAAATATCGATGTTATTTATGATACAAGATATTTGCTTTCTTTACAATGAATAGCTTGAAAAATGATCGTGCTCGCCAAGAGCAGCTTGCGAAAGAACGTTTAGAGCGAATGCGAGCCAAGAAGAAGGCTAAAGAGGATCTTGAAATCAAACGAAGTGGGGAGCTTACCGAGCTTCAAGAAGCTGTGATGAAACACATTGAAAAGAGGCACTCGGCGGAACGAGAGGTAGTAGCGTGTCCTTTTCATTCGAATAAAACGTCTTGCCTTATGTTACTTATAATTGTATCACACTCTCTTGTACTTCGTGGCGTATCCGCGGAGCAATGTTAGGGTCTGTCCCCCCACTTTAAAATGATGGTCCATGCGATTCTCTTAAAGGCAGAGGAACACTGGTCAACATGGTTCCGCTATCAACTAAAGTATACATGATCTTTGTACTACCTAGTTCTAATTCTGTCATAAGACTAAGGCCCTGTAGGTCGAAAATTCGCCAATGGATCGTTCTCTTCTCCAAAAGGACGGTAAAGTGACGAATTTTGTATCTTATTGTTTACATACTGGCCCTACTACACTAGATTTTTATGAATCGTCAATTTTTAACACCTCATTTATGGCAGATGTATGTTGCCTAAGTAGATTCCACTACGTTATTGGTCCTAGCTTGTGTGCATATGCACTAATTCACTGGCATAAGTATTGAACGTTTTCAAATTGCTTCTACCGTATGTAGACCCTCCTTCGTCTCTTACAAAGTGAAAATAAAGACTTATTAGAAGCAGCCTACTGTTTGACCCAAGGAAACCGAGAAGCAAGGCTGGAAGAACTGAAAGAGAAATGGAACCATAGTGAAAATGGTAAGTAAATAGTACGTGTATGTACAACATTACAGGTTTATGGGAGGAGTACAAGGTAAACTAAACCTCTTACTTTTTTTCTTGGTCATGGTAGAAATCTGCTAACAATGTAGTTAGATTTTAAAGTTGCAGTTTTATAACCACGTAAAAATTAACAAGCTTTTTGTGCTTCGTATATTCGAAAATGGCGTAAGCTTATTGGTAAAGATGTTAGTCATCTGAACAATTCCTCTGATTACTCATGAAAAATTATCCTGGAGCTTAAGAAGAGCAGATATTAATAAGGCTGCATGTTCATATTTTACTGCTTGGTAGTAACATTGTCAAGGCACATGGAGATTTGCTGTACCTTTGGTGTCTAATTTGATTGACACAGACTGAAAGATGTTTTAAGTACTTCGAAGTGACTAAATTAAGGGCCAAATTTGATGCTTTCCCTTCTATTATAATTGTTTATTTAACTGTGTTTTGTTTGCAAAATGGGGTCGCTGTTCCTTGCTCCCTAAATGATACTCTTTTATTCCGACAGATGGCGAAGGTAAATTCTTATGGTTTCTTTGATTCCGTATAGGACAAGGTGGTCGCCGTTTTAGCAATAGAATAAGCGAACACGGTGTTAAAATGGTTTTGAAGTAGCCATCGCAAACCCTATTAAGCATTCGTGTAATAGGTATAGACAGGCATGTATTTCAGGCATCGCAGAACAGGGGGCCTGGGGGTTTTCGCCTCCCACTTTTTCCAAAAATAGTGTTTGAAAGAGTTGAAAAGAATTCGCTAATGATGGATTAGTTTTTCCGGGTCTTAAAGCGGCATCTGCATTGAGCCCTAGTAATGTGCTGCAGGGATTACACTTTTGCTATGAGTGAGTGAGTGAGTGAGTCAAAATAGCCACTTAGGTGGTTTGCTCGATTTTACTCCCCCACTCCCACTTTCAGACCGCTCCGCGGTCCCTGTATTTAGCTGTTTATTCAAGATCGAGAATCCGTCTGATAGAAATAGCGTTATTCACTTTTGTGGAATTTACTAATTAAAACTGATGTAGAAATTTTGTGACACGAATGAGCCAGCTAGTGTGGGGCCCTGGCTACCTGTCACCGATTGTCACGGCCCTACCGCAATCACATGATCTGTTAATAGTTTATGATGCCTTGTTTTAGAGTCTTTGTGTAACTTAATTTTTGTAAACTTTTCAGATCTTGATCTACTGAAATCTATTCTGGAGGAGATGGGCGTGACAAAATTTGTAAGTCGTGAACATCGAATGACATCTGATGACAGTGGAGGCAACATTTCAAAAGATGGAGTTATTGTTTCTTTGATGGCCGATTTACAGGAAGTGCAAGACAGAGAAAGTCAAAATGTTATGGAAAATATTGTTTCGAAGGTACGTAGCCAACTTGTGCATGTATAAAACCCAACCATTGCTGCATCGAACATCGGTAACATGCTAACTCAAAGAGCATATTTCGGATATCGTTAAGTATGTCATGCGGCTGAAGGAATGAGTGTAGTGATCTCGAAAAGGGTTTTAGATGATACCACCAATGTTTAACCCACTTGTATATAGAACGATGAATTTCCCCAAGTTAAGGCCGTCTAAAACTTTTTGGTAATTTTCTGTTCGAGTAAGACTTTCGAAATTTTTATTTGAACGGCTGAGAATGCTGGAAAGCAATTGGCATCAATTGTTATTGTTTTATAAGCCAGAGAGTTTTTCTCAGGATCTTTAGGAAAGTTCAACATGTGTTGAACAATATATTGACATCATTTATAGCAAGGAGGAGTTCCACCACACTGCTAAAACATTTTTGTTCCAATCACTATCACTCCTGTGTCCACTGACAATGGTTACACGATAAGTGGAGAAATGTAAATTCGATGCAAACGACGATACAAACTATGAGACTGAGGGCAGCGCCATTAATGACGATCATTCGCAAACTGTCAAACAAGAATAAGTTGCACTTCGATCATTCGAGTATACTATTTTTGCATACTAAATTATTTTTGACGTACAAGCATCTTCCTGTTTATCAGGTTTGAGTCAGTGTTTGATATCGTGATTTTTTTCCTTATTAACTGAAATGATAGGGCTATAAATAGAAACTGTTTTTGGAGAGGTGATTGATTATACCTCTTTGTATTAAAAGATTTAACTTTTTTTAATATTAATGTAAACACTTTTTCCCCCACTTTTGTATCACACTATATCCAATGCTCAGTGCGCTTCACTAAGCATATATAGCGAAAGGACACAAAGATGTTGTTTGTTGCTTTTCGAATAAGATTATGATCTCTCGTTCAGAGAATTGTCTCGTATAGACATCAGCCCTCAGTATGATGCACCAGAATTTTAATTCCAGGATAAAGCCACGAACATTGTAGCTAAAAACAATAAAATTACCTTAGAAGTGGGAGATTTTTATATATTTTTGGGGGGATTCTTGCCCTCTTCTTCGCTTGATCTCGCCTTTGTACGTCGCTCATCGTGCCTCACCTCAACACAACTCGCCTAAGCTCGCTTTACCATGTTTCACTTCGCTTGATCTCGTCTTGTCCTACCTCGCTTCATCTCTCCTCGCCTGACCAAGCTTTGTCTCGCCTTGTTTCACCTTGCCTTATCTTACCTAGCCGCTTCTCACCTCGCCTCACCACATCGCTTTTTATGTTACAGAAAGCAGAAGAACTGATATCATTGCAAGAAAAGCAGGTTGAAATTGAAGAAAATGAGAAGTGGGACAATGTTGTTGGAATATTAGGAGCACCCGAAAAAGTGCAAATGGCCGGCGAAAATGTCCTGGTCGATGCGCTGCAGAGTAAATATGATGCACTTAAAGATAAACTGATGCTGGAGGCACTTGAGAAGCAGATGGGTGAAGCAGAATGGGCAAAATTATCTGAGCAAGAAAGACAAATAAAACTTACCAAATTGAAATTGGAAGAGAGAAGACTGCGGAGAGAGGGTAAAGTCAAATTATTACGAAAGGAAGAATTAATTGTTATGAGTTCCAAAAAAATTCTCTTTGTTATCAAGCAGCCTTTGGACTTTGACTGGATTTTTAGATTTTCATGGCGGTTTACTTGATTAAATTTTAGCCATGTGAACATAGTCTAAGCTGAGTGCAGTCTGAAACGTCTTTGAAGTTGATTATTCACAGTAACAGAGTTAAGAGATAGCACTCAAGCTACTCAGTGTTTCCTTCCGCTTATTTGCAAAATTAAGTGTAGAATAACTCTCCTAATCCACCTGACTATGACACTGTTCACACGATACCGGGATCCTGTCACATGGGGTTCATGACTTAATCCAATGTGTTCTTCGCTTGTTCACATTATCTCGGATTCAACTTTCATAACATGAATACTGTCCACCTTGTATTATAGGGCAATTACTTCTCTTAAAAATCTCTATCGATACAGCTTGCTTTGATATGTTTTTTATGCTCCATTTGGCGTCAAATGGATATATAGCAGTATATGTCAACAAGAAGTTCCGTAACAGTGACGCATCGGATTTATCTGTTCACACGAGCACCATAGCAACACGATGCATTTAGCAATCCAATGTTCGTCATTTGATGCCAAAAAGCGATGGAGAAATTATCGTATTTAATCGCTATGTGGGGCAAGAACCAATGCAATATGAAACGAATCCGGCATTTGGGGAATGTGTCCTATACTTTTGTCTTTCTCGCAAGGCTGTCTTGTGGATGTTGAGTGGATGGATTAAGTAAACTCTTAAGGGCTGTACAAATTGATTGCTTCGGTTAGTCAAAGTAGGTTATAAGGGACGAAAGGATTGTCTAAAAAACTTTAAATAACAGAAAGCACGTTCGTGTCAAGGTTTTTTTTGGTCTGGGTATCTGATACATGAAGAACTTTTTAGGTCGTTATAAAGAAGTGTGGGGGTCACTAGCTGTTGGAAAAAGTTAATCATCCTCCTCTGAGCATCGTAGTGACGTCAGCTATCGTTTAATTTTCCAGGTAAATTAGACGAGGCTGCCAAGTTGTTTGGTGACTTAGCAACACAACAAAAACACATACAGGCCATGTTAGGAGATACACGAGCCAGGAATGAAGAACGTTTGAAAGAGAGGCTTGCGAAAAGGAAAAAGAGGCAAGAGGAAGGAATGAGCGAGGACGAAATTCTTAAAATAGAACAAGCAGAGGATGACCAATACGAGGAAGAAATGAAGAAAAAATCACGAGGCAATGTATTACTTGACTTGGAGGTAAGGCTGCTGTCGGTAATTCCCTTTCTGCTTCCATGTAATACGTCTCAGACTGTTTAATGTATTTGAAATAAAACTGTTAACATTTGCTTCAAAACAATCATTACATCCCTCTGTCGTTATTTTATTAGCTATTCTCACATTGTTTTGGTTTTTTCATAATATCCGTTTACAAAGTGGATTGGATTCTATAGAGGTGTACCGATTGCAAATTATGAAGCAACATCTATCGTTAAGCTTGTCCTTTCTGTTACAAGCTTCAAGCACCAAATTGAAACTATGTTTACTTAAGATAATTATCAAGCCAGTAGTTTCTAACATCTTAATTGATATATTTTGGTAAAATTTATGAATAAACTATGTCGTAGAGAATAACGCTGATCTCCGTAAAAGAGATATTCTGTCAGTTGTTAGTTGAACACAAGTTGCTCTGAACCTGTTTAAATTACTATGGAATATATTTTATGTATAAGAACTTGTGGTTTGGAAAATGCTGGAATGAAATAAATGTGTTATTACATTTATGAGATGACATGATATGAAGTGATAGAAAGAATTATGCACAGTGTTGATAATCAGCAAGGTTTCTGAGTACGTATATCATTGCTCTAGCAAAATACCAAACAGATATAATGCTCTTTTCTGGTGGAATTGTAACAAAGATATTCAACATCCCCTACTGAAAACATGGTCACATTATTACCGAATATTAGAATGCTTGCTGTCTGAACAGGAAGTCTTGGGTTTAAATCCGCACAAGCTGCGTGGCCAGAGTAAATAAAGTGTGTGTGGTGGGGGAGGGCTGGGGAGAATTTAACGGGGTCCGGTTTTTGGGGGTCATATCCTTTGCTTTGCCTTGGAATGCATCTCCCAATATCGTGCTTGCCACTAAAGATCAGGATAGTGGACAATTTCGTGGCAGCTATTCCATAAAACAGAGCGTTGAAGGAATACTGAATACCACTGTTTGCCAAAAGTGGAGGAGGGAGCAATTTCCCTTACATACCTCCACATGGCCACGTCACTGATCCGCACCGTGGTGCCTTTGGCGATTGTCTGAAAATATGTGCCACCGGTCAAGCTAAGCCATGTGAGGAAAATTGACGAAAGTGTTTAGAAGCAGTTTTATGGCTTATCTAGCTCTCTGCCACAAAATATTGTGGTTGAGATCATGGGTGTCAGTCTTATTCACTAAAATGTTTACACCAGTTTACTCATTCATGTTACTTACTACTTACTTATCCGCCTCGGATTTGGTTGGCTCATAAGGCATGCCAGCATCCCTTGCCATCTTCTCTGTCAAAGTGGCAGGGTAGATTGCAGGAGGACAAATGGATGAAATTGGCAACGGAATGAATGTGGACGACTTAATATGAATAGCCAAGAAACGCTGAAAGTACGACTTGGTTTTCGAAGAGCGGAGTAACATGGTAGAAGAAATAGAACACAGATCATTATGGACGAAGGATGGTGGATAATGATAATAATTATAATAATAATGACGATGATAATGATACTACTACTACTACTACTACTACTACTACTACTACTACTAATAATAATAATAATAATGATGATGATGATGATGATGATCATGATGATGATGATGATAATGATAATGATGGATGATGATGCCAACAATGATGACATGATAATGATGATGATAACGATGATGATGATTGTGATAATGACAACGATGACGACAACGATGATGATAATAATAATAATAATTTTTTAAACTTCATTCTGGTATATATTTAACTAATTATACAAATACAAATCTCTCTAATGTTAGGTAACTTGTATT
>JANTCA010002991.1:0-11028 GCA_024741275.1 Chironex yamaguchii | reverse complement strand
ACCTTTGTTGTTGCCAGGTATCTATTTATGTTCTTGATAGATAGATATATATATATAGAGATAGATAGATAGATAGACAGACAGACAGACAGATAGACAGACAGATAGATAGACAGATGGATAGATAGACTGATGGATAGACAGACAGGCAGACAGACGGATAGATAGACAGGGATAGATAGATAGATAGATAGATAGATAGATAGATAGATAGATAGGTAAATAGGTAGGTAGGTAGGTAGGTATGGATATAGATATATAGAGGCTATTTACTAGTTATTGTGAATGTTCTGTAATACATGCATATACTTTCTGTATGTGATAGGGACGAAATCCATATTACTTGGATCCTTCTTTAATTATCACTATTACGGATGGATGCAGAATGGCAGACCCAAATGGAACACTGTCAGAGGTACAAAACTTTAATTTATTGAGATGTAGTAGCAGTGTTCAATTTTGCCAAGATATTGCTATCCAAAGCTTCATAATTTGTTATATGGAAAATACTTGAACAATCTTTTTGTGGTACAAACCTTGAAAATTACCTTGAAAATTTGCGACGTTGCGCTAAAATCATACTTAAAAGCTTTTTTCGTCTGACACTCTCCAGAGCATGAAACATCAGAAAGGAAAGTATGTGTATATGGCAATCTATTTATACAAAACATGCAGCAAAACTAGCTAATCCTAGAGCAGAAAGGAAACAAAGAAAGAGAAAATGAAGAAACAAAACATTATTGGAAGAGTCCAAGTGAAAAAACGAATTCTTTCTACCTTACCTATAGAGTACTGGTTTTCTTGTTGTAATGTAGCCAGACTCCAATACACCTAGAGTGTCAGACAATTTTAACACAATGTCACAAATTTTCAAGCCGATCATATGGAAAATATCTTTATGTTGGTGTTGTCTACTCAACACCAACATAAAGAGGATTTTGGCAACTGGTTACAAAAAGGCAGAGTTGCTCAGTATATTCATTTCAGTTGAATAGTCTTGACAGTCTTTTCCCTGATGGTATGCCTTGATATCGAGAGGAAATAGTGCTTGCATAGTGTGTTCACTCCAATAAAGTTGTAGCCTGGGGAAAAGTATGGTGAAGACCTCTTATAATGTTAGCTTTGTTAAAGTAGGCAGCATTTACCTGCACTTGAAATAGAAATGTTTTTCCCTTAATAATGTGTTCTTATTTTATTACTGTACGTTGCATTAAAATGCAAACATGAATTTGTAGAAACAAGTCAAAAAAGAATGTTGTAAAAGAAAATCTCCCACGCCACAGGTTTCCCTTTGCATCATGTTATTAAAATTTGTTAGTGCTTGTACTTTGGTGTTCAGTGCTACTCATTGACGCAGTATTATTGGGGGTTGGGTGACTTAAGTAGTGGCATTAGTCTGAGTTTATCGGGACTCAGTCATTCTCGATCAGGATCAGGATTGACACTAGCATTGTACATGTAAGGGGTATTTTGCAGGATTATAGTCCTCTATGAGGCAAATATTTTATCTGTTTATTGTAAATGACATACATAATGTTCCAGCAAAGTTATGCTGTGTGTTATTGTTTACTATTTGAACATGTGTAAGTAAGTACCCCAGGGCAATAGAAAATCACTCAGTCCTTATCGTCTTCAACTTTCTACCATCACTTGCTCATTTTATCCAGCAGCATCAGATTCAGTATCAAAGCTTTCTGCTGTGTCAGCTGGTGGCAGTGGCAGAGTGATGTGGTTTTAACCAACTGATTAAAGATTATATTTGAAAAACAGCAGAATTTCCACGTTTTAGAACTGAAAATGATTTTGTTCCCACTGGTGATATGGGATGCCACTTTGAACTTAAATTCATTGCCAACTGACCCCATTGGAGCAGATAAGAACTGTTTGGCCAGTTTAGCAAACACAGGCATTCATCCACATATCACGCAACACTAATTTCTGTCGACCCACATGCTAGCTGTCCTACTATTAGTGAAAGCATCACTTTAACTGTATTGGAATCTCGGTACCTGTTATTCAGGACTGGGAAAGAACTAGCCTCCTTTCCCTCGAAAATTTACATCTAAGAGACCAAAATTATTACTGGTGGGCCAACCCTTTCTCAAGTCACTGCTCTATTCTACTTAATGCACTTAAGGATTTTCCATGAATTAGCATGTTCAAATTTAAGGATATTGATTTCAGGAGATTTTTCATGTTGAATTCTTTGACCCCCTCCTCTCATATGGTATGTACACTTATGATGATATGGACATCTGTAAATGATCTTAAAAATTGATTTTAAAAATAATGTACAAATTTGAATTTGAAATGATTTGAGAGTGAAACCTGATATTGTTTATCATATCATATTATATGCCTGATATTTTGACGTTTGGACAGGTAATATAAATTAGTCCTCATTTAGTGGATTAGTTAGTGCAAAAAAATCGGTTTGTTTTCTTATTCAGTTACACCCATGATGAAACATTTTAAACACACGTTTAACTAATGGTGCATATGCAGTATGAAGTTAAGTTGATATAATTGAGTATTAACGGGGGTAACATTCTAAATGTAACATAAGATTTACAGATTTCAGGTATCTTACCAATTTCTTTCTACACGTGTTTGGACAAAACTAAAGACTGCCAAATCCAGAGTAAACGTTCCTGGATAGTAATAATTGGGTGAACTCATGAGGAGTGTTTAACTGTCTGTTATTCTAGACCATCAACAACTTGCAACCATAAGAACTTGCAGATTACATGATTAATTATTTTGAAATGGCAAAATTCCATTTTGATGCACAATTTCTTTCTTTGTTATAGTTGCATTTGCCTATGCATAACATGATTCCTGGAAGTGAGCTGACACGAGAACCATTCAGGTGGGATCAACGGATGTTTTCATTAATACTCCGTATTCCAGGTTTGTCATTTGGACCCACCGACAAAGTTGCCAATTACAGTGTTGATGATGCAGCCATAACTCCAATGTGTGAAGTGACAGGAGGTATAGTAGTGCTTTCATTATTTCTATTCATTGTAACATAATTCAGTTTGATTCTGACCAATGGTTTATCATTCTGATTTTCTCACAATTAAAGGAAGAACACTTATATAAAGGAAAAGATTTTGCATGTCAATCAAGGTCTTTGTCTACATCCTTTCCCCCATCTTGGCTGAGGAGTAGAAAAGGAGCAGCAGCTAACGAAATATCTTCTTCCTCGCATTCATGTAAGAATAGGTTAGGATCATTTTCGGTCAAAAGTGTGAGACTTTAGTGGTTGCTGCCAAGCTTGACATGACTGATTAGTCATGGAAAAGGAAGTACTCTCACTTTGAGTTTAATTTAGTGGAAGTTGACATTTGAGGAAAAACGTTTTATTTACTGGAAGTTAATGCCTTTTCTATTTACCTTTGATTGCTTTTTTGACATTTAAGTTGGAATAACAACAAATATTGAAATTAATATCAAATGATTCTGATAGTTTTGAGACCCAGTGTCTATTCAAAGCCTGCATCTACCAAAAATTTGGGACTTTGGACCTGGCTTATATTCGAAACTGGCATCTATTTAAAGCTCGGTGTCTAATCGATCATTTACAGTAATTTGATAAGAAGTCGATTGAAATGCAAGGTAAATTAAACGTTTGCACAGAGGGAACAGTCATCATTTATTTATTGTTTAGTTTTGGGGCCCACATGTAGATATTCTTGCATTTTGGTACATTTCAAAGTATTGTTATATTACTTAAACACCTACAAAGTTCTTTCGTGTATCCAGACTGTAGGAATGCATACATTGTGTTCTCTTCAAAAGCTTATAAATTCAATTGCTTTCTATTTTAACATTTGCGTCCACTGTTAACTTGTATCAGATGGTGGTTACCTGAGTCATTGGGCAAATCCTCTTCGGTTTATGTTCTCCTGATTTAGACACCTTTATTTGCAAGTGATGGGGAAGGAGCTTTTACAAACACTTTTCACTTTTTACTAGTTACATTTTAGTATTTTCGAATCAGAATACTGACAAGGAAATAGAAGATCAGTCTGCACAATGGTTGTCAGTAATACTCCTTTCCTACATCTGATCAAACAAATCACACTTATTTTTAGTCACAACAATCCATTTAAGACTTTCTAATCCTTGGGGACTCAACTTTATTAATTTATTTTCTCATTCTTTTGTTTATGTTGTTAATAGATAATCACCTGCCCGACTAAGAGAACAGATTTGTACCATAATTCTGAGTGTTTGAAGTACTTAATTCTTAAGTCAAATCATATGCATTGCAAAATGGAGACAGATGCACTACTTGTTTACCAAATGTTATCCCTTAATGCCACAGGTTGAGAGGTTACAGAGAAATAAATTGGGAATTACTTCTTCCGTTTTAACAACCAACTTTATCAAAGCCTAGTAACCACTCTACTCTGTGCCTTTTTATGTCACTTTTGTTTCATGTAATCTTATTGGCTTTTGTCTTTGCAGGAAAATCTTATCTTGTGACAACCTATAAAATGTTGATGCAAAGTTTGGAGTCAATTGCTCAAAAAATTCAACCTGGTGTTGTTATCAACTTTGAAAAATTTGGTCCAGACCCTGAACCAGTTGTTAGAGAAGGTACATGAATGATAAGGCACCCATTCTTTAATATTTACTGTATTGTTTCAGGTTTATATTTCAGTGACCATGTGTGTGCTTATTTATAATTGCCAGGTGTTCAAAATTTTGTATTGATAGAATATGGTTAAACTGGACGGCCCCTAGCCCACGTTCATTAGTGATATCCTATGAAGCTGTCACCACTTTCATTAACAATGAAGTATCTGCAGTTTGGCAGCACGTGGGAGGTGACTATAACACAGAGCCTCGTGTTTTCAATCTTTATATCTTTGCATTGAAATCAAAGTATGAATGATAGTATATTTTTCTGTCCTATTGTTAATTGTAAGAGGTCTTAATGAACTATGATTTTGTAGGAGAAACTCGTATACGAGGACATGCATACAGATCTGGCACGGGGTTAAAATGAGAGCAAAATGCTGGAATGTTTTGGCAAAGACAAATTTTAAAAGAAAAATAGCCAATAGCCGCGCAAAAGACATCACTTTTCTATTAATGCAAATATTGTATTATCCACTGCTACCTTCATATATTGTGAAAAGTCTAAATGCTATTATACGATTGTTTGTTTTTGATTCACTAATGTCTTTGGCCTATGTAAACAGGACGTAACGTTTTCACATGTTTATCTCTTTTATCAAATTTACATTTATACCCTATGAGTGTATATTTGCATGTTCTGCATATGTACAACTGTCCTTTACAATGACAGTCACGTCTCTCAACGAAACATAACTTATATGTAAGTTTGTAATTCTGTACAAATAAGAGTTTTAGCAAACTTTGCTCGTACTTGTAAGATTTCATACACATTTGATGCTCTATTTCACATTTCTTCCACGCAATGATAGGTGCTAGAACCCCAGGAAGTTGCACTCCCAAAGCGGAAGAAGAAACTCCAATGGAAGTTGACGAGAAACAATTTAACCCACATCACATAAATGGTATCATACAGCCTGGTGATGACGTTGACGCTAGCAGACATTTTCAGCCAATTAAATCAGAAGGACAGGAAACAAGGTACGAAAAGGCGTAATCAGCAATACATGACTTTTTATTTTTTATGGGAATTAGGAAACTTAGAAAAAATCGCAATCGGTAATCATTTCGTGACCTTGGGAATTTTTTTTACTGTTGTCATGCCGGACGCAGATAACGGTGTACGGGGAAACACTCATTCGGTCGCATGATTAAGGCCGTGTAGGTTGAAAATTCGCGGATTGATCGTCATCTTCATCAAAAGGGCAGTAAAGTTTTAAATTTTTTTCTACTTGATTGGGAACACTAACCTATGCTACTAAATTAGCTGTCATTTACTGGACGGCCAGTGCTGGGTTTGGAACCTGCGACGTATTGCATAGGAGACGAGAATCTGATCATTTTGTCGTATTATTTGTTTCTTTCTTGTCAGTTCTGCACAGATACCCGAAAATCCTGTCAGAGGAGAGAGCTCCGCTGTGGGTAACAATGAAACAGAACCACAACTTTTGGAACGCAACTCGGAGTCACCAGCGGGTGGCTTGACTGTTTGGCATAATACACGGAAAATGATTTTCGTACGTAATGTTCCTAAGGGGTCTGGTGGCCACTGGCCTATCCCAGAATCCTTTTGGCCTGATCCTGGTGCTCACAGTTTGGTATGTGTTAGCTTCTGTGTAGTTGTGACCGTTAAGTTCTAAATGTGAAATTACTTTTAAGATGTTTGAATGGTCTATGCGTCAGATAGGGTCGTTGATCTCAATTAGGAAGACGTAGTTTGGTACCACAAAATAGCGTAAGCCGTATGCAGGTGGTGGAATTAAAAGCTGAAAATCAATGCACCAAAGAGTTTAAAATTTACACTGCGTTTTATAGATATAGTTTTTTGACTTCCAGAGGGAATTTGTGTATTGGTTGTATTACTAATATTGTTAAATGATAACTGCTGTGGATGTTTCTTTTGAAAGTCGAGATTAAGTATTTCGTGGACATCAAGAGCGATACTGGGCGGGCGTCAAAAGGATCGTAGTGCGAATTTGTGTAGAATGTATGTCGTTGTAATTTTTGGTGTCATTGCTATTGTTGTTAACTGAATTTTAATTTACCTTTGTTCGCCGTTTGTTCCAGTTCTTTTTATTCGAGTACAGCAGATATCGAATTGACTTCTTGTTAGTCCTAATTTTGGTTATCATTACTTGCCGTTTTTGTGCGAGGCGTAGACATCCTTTTTGGTTCTCGTCTCGTAAGTGAAAGTCTCTGTCTGTTCATCCAGGACTAATTGATAGCACTTAAGTTGTGAGACTGACACCAGCTAATTGACGATTTCAAGCACTGATGTCTTTTGTGTACACTGTTCCCGTTTCAGCCACCTAGAGATGCACAACCCGTCGTCAAGTTCTCTTGTGCTGTCGCAGAGCCGATGGTAATAGATAATTTGCCTTTCGACAAATACGAACTGGAGCCATCCCCTTTGACACAGTTTATTCTTGAGCGAAAACAACCAAATGTCTGCTGGCAGGTGCGTACCTAGAATGCTTTAGTTTTCTTCTGGTATTGAAACTATTGCACAATCCAAAGTTTCGTGAATGGCAAGGACAAGAGGTTATATTGGCGGCAGAGTTATTGGTATTTCAGGTTGGCTTAGAGCTGGACCTCAAAGCTCTCGCTTTGTAAATTTCCCTGTCCTTAAGTAGTGTGTTTTATCTGAAGTTGTAGAAAAGGCATTTGTCGAACATTCATTTTAATTGGGTATTTGATCTTAAAGGCTTGTTATACGCGACTCTTATGCATAAACATTTGAAATACTTCTTTGTTTTGTTCTTTCATTTTGCCTTTTATCTTATTACTCACTGGATTCATTGTTCTTTTTTTTACGTTCATAGACGTTTGTCAGTGGTAGTGGTCGAGTGCCACCAGAAATTGGACTCCCTTGTGGTTACTTGAAAGCCAGCTCGAACCTTCAGTCAGTCAATTTCTTTGTTATGCCGTACAATTACCCAGTACTACTGCCACTGTTAGGTAAGTTGTATATCTCAGATGGAATTTTGAAGAAAACGCTCATGAGTTCTACAACGTCGAGAACATTTTAAATTTTTAACTGTAATTTCGATTTGTTTGAATGCTGGAGAGAAAGTTGAGGTGACCTTTCTGTGCTTCAGACGTGTTGAGGAACTGTAAGTGTCTATAAAAATGAGCTGTTGCTGTATGTATAGGTTACCTCCTATGTAGTGGCATTGAGTCAAGACCTGATTTATGCAATACTCGAAGGTCATGGAATGACTTGTCGGGCTGAGAATAACGTTCAACTTTAATTGCGCGAATTCAAGGATTTTGTTTTTCATTAGTCTGTATAGCATACTATCGTTTTTTTGCTACGGCTTAAGACTCAAATAACGTTACTACTTCTCGTACGTATATCTTAGCTCGACTTTACAAATATTCACTATTTGCTGCATTTTTTTAACAGACGAATTGTTCAAAGTACACAAGCTGAAGCCTCCGACAAAATGGCGACAAAGTTTTGAACTTTACCTGTCGACGATGCCTTCTTACTATGCATCAGTGAGTTGTTATTTTGACGTCATTTCTGTTTGCTCCTACTCGTTTGGACTAAGCAATACGTCCGAAGACCGTTTCTTTGAAAAAAGGATCGTATTATTTTACAGAGTATTATGTTACGTCGTATTGTATTACAGAGTGAAATCTAAGTTTGAATTTTCTGCTGCAGACGTACACACTCAATAAAGTTTTGATTCCCATTTAATCAGCCAAGGTTGCTCTGGGAAGGAGAAGGTTTTCCTCTGATATCCATTAGCTATACTTGACATGGGTCTTCGTCATTAAACAAAATTCGACAACGTGATATCTTTCACACACCTTTCCCCTTTTTATTGGGTACTTTGTCGCTTGATCCAGGTAGCAACAGGTCAGCTGTAACGTGAAGCAGATACTTTTCGTATTTGCTTTTCCTGATTTCAATTTTCAGGATTCTAGGCCGATGAAAGGACTAGACTAGATCTAGAAAACCATTAAAATTCCGTAATACGTCTGTCACTGTAATTTTCTATCATTACCAAAGCTACTGTTGTCCCGCATCGGATACATTGGAAATAAAATTTTCATAATTGCAATCGTGTCTGTAAGTTATGCATTTGTCATTTGACGGCTTCGGTATAACGGTCAAAAATGGTATAATGATAGTGTGATAGTGTAGGAATAATGGTAGTGTTGCTGTTAGCAACCTTGTCCTCGCCTCTTTTATTCAGATCTACAATTTAGGTTCAATTACACACGAGTTTTAATCTCTACAAAACGGCACTAATGAAATACGTATTAATTTTGCGCAACGGTGACTGCGTTATATCTATTTTACAATATTTTTTGTAAACAAGTTTCTCTTGACTGTCAAGGACATTAAAATTTATAAACGTGAATCTCACCCGTTCTGAAAATACCATATTGCATATTTAGACACCTTTCATGACAGAATGTATGTACAGAGCTTTCCTAGTGGATAGTTTGCAGTAAAATATTAAGATGAGCTACGCTAACAAAGAGGGTCATGATGGGTTGGCAACCTTTCAGTCTTGAAATTCATTGATTTGGTACATATTCTGTACCAGTAACTCGTTCTCGTGTATTTCAATTTTGCAACAGGTACACGCGCGTAATAACATTCTGTTTAGCGAACTTGCTTGTAAACTATTGCTGTCTGGTCGGGAATGCTATATAACAGAAATGTAACGTGGTGAAAAATCCCTCGGAAGCTTAATTACTAAATTGCCACAAACTGGAAGGTGTACAGCATTCGGTACCAACAACTATAATTTCAAGTCAGGACATTTCGAGTTATCGGAAATCTGACATTGACACGGTGTACGTAAAACAGTAACATTGGAAAAGAACCTGCAAGCCATCAGTAGATAAAATGTCAAGTTGGCAAACCACATGCTTATGTTCCTGTGGCTTGTGTCTTTTTTGTTCCAATTTGGTGATGTTTATTACTGGGAGTTAAAAACTTCATGCTGGTCTCTTTTTTCTACAAGAGAAGTTTCCGAATCCTAGATTGTGCATGGTGGGGTTTTGTTTTATTATTATTCAAGTGTTGTGTGTTGATTTGCTATAAGGGGGAGGGGTGATTATTTCCCATTTTCCCCTGTTATCATTGCATTTTTTCTTTTCCTCTAATAGCATTTGAGGAATGCACTGCGTCGAATGGGAGCACCAACAAATTTAGTACCTGATCATATCGATGGCTCGCTAAGCTTCAGTGTAGTGACATATTTAAAGAAAATAAAACATCAGGTAATCAATTAAAGATAAAGAGCCATCGATTTCGATGACATTGCGCTAAAAACATACCTAAAAGCTTTCTCTCTAATGTCCGCTTATTTCCATCTAAGTCTATTGGAGTCAACATTGAAAGATAGTAACCAGGACTCTGAAGGGAGAAAAAGTTTGTTCCTTTACCGGTACTCTACCGGTAATGCTTTGCTTTTTCCGTTTTCTTGTTGTCCTTTCTTTATTGTTTCTTTTTGACAAGTTTTGACCTACGGTGCTCATAAAAGGTTACGATATATCTAAACTTGCCTTTTTGAGTATGTTTTAAGCGCAATGTCGAAACTTTTCAAGATGACATTCGAGTTTTGTATGACGAAAACTAGTTAAATCAAAGATAATGGTTACAGAAATTAAGTGTGTTATTGCTTTTTGAGCAGGTTTTTTATTTTCCACTCTTATTTTTCAAAGTATGTACTGTTCAACTTGAACCATATTCCCAGGCGAGGGTTCAAGGCTTTGTTGTTTGGGCATGTAATGTGGCTTTTTTGTAACAGTTTAGCCGCGTTAAATACACCTTACCAACGATAGGCAACCAAATTGTACAGTGTTCTGACATTAAGGATAGGCAGTCGTTTTCTATTTTGATACGGAAGGAAGTCGATAGAAATTGGGATTAGGTTTAACAGGGAATAGAGATGGTTGGTAGTGAGTGTCAGTGTTTTATATGAGGATCAATGTGTTAATATGGGAATTGCGTTATTTACAAATATAATGCAATGTGCGATTTGTTTTATCTTAGGCTAAACTGGAATCAGATCGACTAGTAAATATTGTAAGTAAAAAGCCATCGCGAGAGATCTCCCAGTTTATGCCAAGGTAAGTTTCCAGTGGACTGTTCTATTACACTATTTTATCTTTGTTTGTCATTACCAGAGTCTATATATATATATAGATAGATATATATATATGGAATTTTCGTTTAAATCCGAGAAATATATATATAGATATAAAAAAAGTTAATGTATTTCCCCTTACCTACCGCTGGGTTTCGTCTCGTAATACCAAGGACTTTGAATGTCCTGCACCAAACCTTTGTGCCGTGATGGCACGGAGGTTTGAGTGTTGGCTTTTAAGTCTGAGGATTGCAAGTTCGAGCCC
>JANTCA010002990.1:10000-11030 GCA_024741275.1 Chironex yamaguchii | reverse complement strand
GGTGGGAGAGGTTTGAAGCTCAAAGGAAGGAAGAGTTGACTAATATAGCAAGCATCCTAGATCCTGACAGACTTTCTATTGTCCATGAAAATAGAAAGTATCTGAAGATACAATTTCACCAGTATTTCTGTGCTGAAGAGATGGCTTATTGTGGTCACAATGAAACAGATGAATCACCAGATGCTGGAAAATTGTGAGAGTTCATTAACTTGATGCAGAAGACCAACCAAAAATTTAACAGTTTGCACACAAAAATTAAAAGAAAATATAAAGCGTATGACTACAAGTCAAAGCGTTCATCCAATGAACTGATTGCTGCATTTGCTGACAAAGTAAGAGTCAAAATCAAATCCATGATTGATAAGGCTGGTATGTTTTCTATTCTCATTGACAAATGTAAAGACAATACCGGACATGAAAAGTTAACAATCTGCTTTAGGTTTCTTGACAGTAATGGAAGCATACAAGAGCAGTTATTCGAGTTGACCCATCCAAAGGAAATGGATGTGGATGCTATAATGAATGAAGGAATTTCACTGGCCTTTGAACCAATGAATAGTTCGGCATCACTATTGGCTTTAAGGGCAGATAGAGCTTGCATAATGAGTGGTTGCAATGAAGGTGTGGCTGCAAAGTTGAAGAAAGATTTCCCTTGGTGATTTACGTTCATTGTGCTGCTCATCGATTGAACTTGTTTGTAGCTTCGTTCAAGTCAAAGAAGCAAGAACAATAATTGATGCCTACAAAACAATTCACAAAATTTTCAACGTTGCTAGGATTACAGAGATTTTTGTAGAAATGCAGAAGTTACTGTATCCAAATGCACCATTAATGGCAGCTGCCTCACTCACCAAAGTACAATGGGCATGCAGATATGAAGGAGTTAACACGATTGTTGCAAGGCTGAGATCAATCGTCAGAATTCGTTAAAATCATCCAGAGCTAGAGACTTCATGCTTCTTTCCATGAACAAAGATATCCTCAAATCTCTTGATTTTGATGTTCTCTACCACTGGGCTCAGCAAAAGAA
>JANTCA010002990.1:0-5000 GCA_024741275.1 Chironex yamaguchii | reverse complement strand
ACAAGCTCGAGTCCTTTGGGATATGCTGGACGTTGACTACAGAGACAGATTTCGAAAGAAAGCTGCTTGGGAAAGACTGGCAGCTGAGATGGGGTTGTCGGTCGAGGAGGTTCAGAGGAAAGTTAACGTACTGAGAACACAGTGGAAACGAGAAGATCAGAAGGTTAGAGCATCACGAGCTCCAGACAACGCCTCAAGAGCACCGTACAATTCAAAATGGTTTGGATATGATAAACTCATGTTCCTTCAAGAATCGACGAAAAGAAGCGGTTATATTGACTCGGTAAGCTTTCAAGTAATACGTGGTATTGAAGGTTGGTTTTTTGTGTCCGACGTCGTATTAGTGACGGGGGACAACACAACATTCAAGTTGAAGGCTAATGGGATAGGCATGTTGACTGGTTTTAACGATCGGTTTGCATCAGCGGCGTGGCCAAGGGGAGGTATGTGATAATGTGGGGACAATTGCCCTCCCCCACTTTTGGCGAAAGGTTATCCGAAGGATTCCTTTGAAATCTAAGAGAAAATGGGTGATACAAGTAGGGTAAGAATTGTTCCCACAAGTACCACAAGATGACGTAATTCAAATTCGTGTTGGCAATTTTCTCACAAGTATGTTTAAAATACTAGTGCAAGGAAATATGGATTATTGATTGCATTATAAATTTGCTTCTCTCGTTATGCGTATGTTATCATTGCCAGCATTGCGAAGAAGTTAAGTAGAGGCTAATGGTAGAGGCTAATGCCAGCTAATGTATAAGATCAGTGTTACAAAGTTAAATGATTTCATTTTTTGCATTAAGCGCTGCTAAATAGGAAATCGACAGATAAGCCAAAGTGAAGATGTATCCTCAAAATCTTTTCCTGGCAGCGCTATGTTTTTCACAAAAACTGTCACGAAATTATCAAAGCACCTTTTGGCTAGCATAACATTGGGCGATGCATTCCAAGGCTCTGTTTGTAAGAAGAAAATCGCCTCGGCTACCCGACATTATTTTCCTAGCTGAGATATCGGCATCCTTTACAAACTAATGTAATTCTTATTTTTCGTTTATATGAGTATCGCATGAAGTCTCACCCAGGTGAGGTTATATTTTGCTGCCGATATCTTACTTGAGCGAGCCGATATATCGACCTCCTGAGACCTATTTTTGTTCTCGTACAAACAAGAATGGCCTCGCTTCACTGTCACAAAATTGCAGATACTGCGCAAGCGCAGATCATTCCATTGCTCATAAGAAAGCTGCACTTTTCTTGTTGTTATTTAAACTTTAGTTTGTGTTTTTGATTGAACCTGGCTTATCCGTTTTTTCTTTAATAAGGGCACTACTAAAGAAGACATTTTGGAAATCACAGTGGCTTCGGATGATAGTGATACGTATGACCTCAAAACTGAGCTTGCTTTTACCACAGAGCATCTCCCCCCAACGCAGGCACCACAGCATAGACCATTATTGCAGCAAAAACGTCGTCGCGTGCCATCTCCTAGTGAAACTATGCTTGTGAAAGCTTGTACTATACCAAACGATCTTAACCCGGTTACCAAGGATTCAACTTTGGATGCAAGTGGCCCAGACGAATTTGCCGTCTTTGGAATGCATGTTGCTAATGAACTCAGATGTGTAAAGTACGAATATTCCCTTCAGGTGGCAAAACTGAAAATCAATCAGATTTTATTTGAGGCGCGTACGGGGGCATATGATACTCCGCAAGTCCAGGCGTCTGACTTCAGGCACTTGCCTTTACCTGTTTCCGACGCACATCATCAGGCAGAGGCATACCATCAGCCTCGGGCATTTGTGCAGCGCAGAAGTCCGGGAGTTCTATCACCGACATGAAATGTTTGGAAGCTTCCGTATGGTTTTAACCCATATACTGCTAGGGTCCTATCTGCTATAAACGATTTTATGTGCTATAAAGCTTCTAGATACTGTTAGGTTCTATACGTTATAAAGCTTTTTAAGTTTCTATATGTTATAAAGCGTCTATATGATGTAAAACTTCTCTTTACTGTAAGGGTTCTGGTTTGTAAGTGTCAATGAAAACGTATTGCTCCTATCTTGAGGGGTTTTGGAACAAATAAGTGAAAACTCGCACCTTATCCAAAGTGTGCCAAAACCATGATGGCTTCACTGTTAAGCTTTCGGTTACGGCTCCACCCCAATCGAGAAAGCCTGGGGAGTCTAACTTAGACTGAAATTCCTCTTAGAAAAATGAAAGAAATTGAATTGCCGTATTTGGGGGCCTTGGCTAAAAGGTATTTGTAACCTCCGTCTTGTACTTCCACCAGTGAGCACGGAGTTATAGTAGCATCAGAAATAATTGCTGAAAGTCATATTCGTCTATTTCCCGGTGCTGACGATAATGGGCCGTAATCAGATGATGACAGTGTTATGGTGCAACATTAGTTAGTAACTCGAGGACTGACTGATAATGACGTTTGCTTCTTCATTTTTGATAGCTTATATGCAAATTATCACACTTTGCCTGATGCCAATTTTTCATATACTACTTAAGTATAACTCAAAAACTATTATGTCAAGGGCTTGATCTTAAATGATGAATTCATAGGGTTGGTGTCCATCAAGGAACTCGTGTTTATGCATTGCTCACTATTACCCCGACCCCAACTGGCTAAGTGTTCACCCCGACCCCAAAACATTGATTCTCCGACCAAACGCTATCATTGTTTCATTCCAACAGGGTCTAAAACGTAAAAATTCATAGGTTTTCTGAAACATAAGCACTCCTATGTAAAATTGCTGTGTTTGGAGGGGAGGGGGGAAGGATGTTCATTTGTATATTGTTCAACTTTCATATGCAAAGGCGGCAACCTGGCGTGACGAGTGTTCTGCCATGTTACTAGGGCCCAATGACGTGTTAGCGCGAGGCACATCACTATAGAAGTAAGAAATGGGCGACAGCGCCTGATATCCCCATACGTAAGGGAATAATAATGAAAATAGGTCCAAGAGTCTAGCATTTCTAGACTTGTTTTTTACTATTACCCATCTACAGCAGTAAGCTTTCAACAGACTTTTCTCTGCAAAGATGGATATTCCGAAAGCAGCTTGTACACAAATTATCTGTTGGCTTCAAAACCATGTTGGTCATTCAATTATTGTAAAGTTACTTACTGTACTTACCTTGATTTCAAAGTGACACACCGAGATCCGAAGCCCCGTGCAGGTCCCGTGGTTTACTCAGCCTTTGAACCCTCTGAGATTGTGAGGTAAGAGGTCGGAAACTCGCCCGGTTGAGGATAGGAAGAAAATCCATTTCTATCATAAATATGAGCAGAACTCGATGAAATTAGCACACTAAAAGGTTATCTACAAAACATTCTATAACAGACAAGCCCTGTTAAAACAGGGAAAAGTTTCTTCAATAACTAACGGTATACTTGAAAATATTGCAAAATTTCTTGATAACGTTAACAACCAATACACCAATGCAGTAAGCAAGGAACTAATCAAATTTTCATGCAGCCGATAAATGGAAGTCCAGTGTGGATGGTGTCATCATCATCATGTTCCATAGCCAAACGGCCGTAGGTGCACTTTGACTGAATCTACCATTTCTTGTAGCTTTTTGAACTGACATATTTGTCCATGTTCCAATATTTGATAGCCAACATACTCTGGGTCTTCTCCCTCTCTTCCCAGGAACTCTTACGTGCATGATAGTGTTTGCTAACTTTAGTTGTTCATTATGTTGTGTGACATGTCCAAACCACTGGAGCTTTCTTCTCTTAATTGTTGATAGAAGAGTTTCTTGGTTTCCAGCTTTTTCCACAACATCATCTTTAACGCTTTCATTTGTTCTATGGGCTGTATACAGACGGTATCTGCAGACGTTTTCTAAAACACTTCATTTCAAACGAATTTATTCTTTTTTCTGCTTCCGCATTGACTGTCCGCGATTTGCAACCATAGGTCATAGTGGACGTAACAATTGCTCTTAAAAACCTTAACTTCGTCTTGAAAGTGATACCTTTGTTTTTCCAGATTGTAGTCAATTTCACCAAAGCAGATGTTGCTATTCCAATGCGGTTTTTTATCTCATTGATTAATTGCAGGTCGCTACTGATTTGACTTCCAAGGTATTTGAAAGCATTCAATTGTTCCAATTCTTGATTTGCAATAATTATTGGTTGGTTTAGTCTGATATCGTCCTTTGCTGTGACCAAAATTTTACTTTTTTCAGCGCTTATTTCCATCCCATACTTCGTACTGGCTCTGTCCAGCAAATAAGTGAGAGTTCGTAGATCATCTTCATTGTTTGCTATCAAGTCAATATCGTCTGCAAAACGGAAATTGCTAATCTGTCTTCCATTTACCATCACTTTACCGTCCAGTGCTTCTGTCATGATGAATTCTAGGAATATGTTGAAAAGATATGCTGAAAGTACACATCCTTGTCGAACACAAACCTTTGATTTGAACCATTTACTTGGCTTATCGCCAATCAAGACTAAGCTTTTTGCATGATTTTAAAGTGACGTGTTTGTGTTGACAATACGAGAGCTGATTCTGTACTTCCTCACAATTAACCAAAGTGCTTTATGCCAAACTCTATCAAATGCTTTCTTAAAGTCAATGAAATTATGGAATAGTGGTCGCTGATGTTCCATGTATTTTTCTGAGAGTATACAAAGGTTGCAAATTTGCTCTGTTGTACTTCGTCCTTCTTGAAAACCTGCTTGCGTGTCATCTAGCTCTTCTTTGATGGCCTTCTTCATCCTGTTAAGGAGTACATATAATAAAATCTTGCTTGGATGCCTGATTATACTTATGGTTCAGTTGTTCCCACATTTTCATATATTTCCCTTCTTTGCTAATGGTATGACGATAGATTCTGTCCATTTAGTTGGCCAATAGCTGGTTTTGAGAAGAAGGCTGCATATTTTCAGAAGCATGTCCGTCATCTTGTCTCCTCCGCTTTTCAAAAGCTCGGCTGAGATGTTATCAGTTCCAGGTGATTTATTTGGTTTTAATTTC
>JANTCA010002989.1:15000-26907 GCA_024741275.1 Chironex yamaguchii | reverse complement strand
ATAGAGTCGATTTATGAGATTCCTGGTAATTGGTATCTCAGTATTACACGAAACAGATGGCTGTTATGATTTCAATTCTAATTAGAATGTTTCCATCTTTCCTTCGATTGGTGTTAAACATAAAACCTGACATGTACAACATTTTGGATTACATTGAAACAGAGCTTGAGCTAAACAGTTGGATAATGAGGGAATTAAAACGACAGATATTTTTCAAGAGCGTCTTAGTGTCCATCCAATACGAGCTCAAAGTCGCAGTACTAAAGAATCAGTCTTCAATGTCCCTCTTTCAAAACCGGATTAAACTTGAAGGCTCTTTTAATTGCGCCAACAAAAGCCTTAGGACAAGAATGGATACCTCATAATGAGATCACTCAGTATGTCAATGAAATGGGAAGCTTCCAACTGCGAGTCATTCAGTTTATGTTTGCAAACATTGGACGTTCCTGCAGTTTTTGGACAATGTAGTTCAACTGGGCACCAGCCTACTGTATGCAGCCTAATCATCTCAGATTATAGTAAATTCTAACACTCAGCAGGGCTGTATGAGGTATTCGCCTTTCATTCTCAATGCAACGCTGAAAGCTTTTTAGGGACTTACGAGGACCTTATCGCCAAAGTACGAGAAAGATAAAAGGACCATGCAGCTCAATGTTGACTCCCACTCTTCTCCTCTCCACTAAAACAACAATTGTTTTCTACAACAGGATTGTTGTGAAGCAAACTTAGTTTATAATACCTTTCTTCTTCTCTTATAGACATAGATGCTATTGCAGCACAGTTCAATGTAAGAAAATATCTTTGATCTTACTTGCCATGTTTATCAGCGGGACCTCTGCGGTAGCAATGATCTGATCACGCTAAGAACATTTCTTTTTAAACTTCATTTTTTCGGTGCTGAACACGCTTCTTCCACTTAGATACGTCTTTGTTTCTGTGGTATTTTGAGTATTGAATTATATTGTCATTCATCTTTAACAGCATGTAATAAGTCGAAAGTTATCTTCTCTTGATCGTTTACATGTTACTGTCTGTACCATTGACAGTTTTTAACTTACTCGTCAGAAAATAGATATTCGTTACCCCTAATATCATTTGTAAAGCACAGCTTTGTTCAAATGTTACCTGATATTTTCATCGTAGTGTAGGAAGGGAAGGAAGATGTCACTCAGATTGGTTCACGATCATGCCGAGTTTTGCAATTGACTACCAAACCATACTACCAAGTGCTATAGACTGAAAACCCGACGTTTTCCCTGCTGCTTAGCATAGTCTAAGATAAACAGTTAAATTGTTCAGCTTCAAATGTTAATTGGTGAATGGTCAAATGACCAAAAATTCACAGCTTGCATAAAAGTGAATTAAACGATAGACACGAGACCTTTGATTTTAAAACTTAATGATTACAAAGAAAAAATAACTAACAAAGTTACTCAAGTAACAAAAAGTGCCCACCACCTAAATACCTCATGCCTATGTGAACGTATCATGAGTTAAATGATTATATCCATATTAAAGGTATTAGAAATACTTGACATATACACTTATAAAATATAAACATGAAAGGATGAAGGAAGGAAAAGTACGACTGTGCAACTTGTAATCTTAATGTTACATAAGGTGAGTTTCTTTTGTCAAATTTTAGTGATTGCCTTGTTGTTACACAGATACACTTTTCTTTATCTCATCTTTTCATGTTGACATATTAAGATGTAAAAGGTTTAGAACAGTTTTCTATTTAATAAAAAGCCAAGAATTTCTCATCTTGTGTCGATGCTCTTAGCTTGCTGATGCAGATAAGATATTTAGAATACGATTTTACGTAACTACTTACCTAACCAACAATAATGACACGTAGCAAAGAGAATAGGGTAGTATTTCGAGGAAGAAAATACTTCAAAACGATATAAAATCTACATTTAGCAGAAGAAACTTAGCCTTTCATAACTAGGTCAAAAACATATTTGAAGACTCTGTTTAGTCAATCATCTGGCTCATATTATAAGTACACAAGCAAATAAAGTTACAGATATGACAAACGCCGTCGCATAAAGGTCAAATATTTGTCAACAAATTTGGTGTAAGAATCTAATACTGAGCCCGTTGTAACTGTTGATAGATTAAAATTAAGCAGGCACCAGCATTTTAGGTGCTTAAGAACTCGTTAGCTCTAAAAACTAAACTCAGAAGAAACCGGACTACTTTTACACTGCATTTAACTATAGCTCGTAATAAAGACAATTAACATTGGTAAAATTTATTCCAAAAATTTCAACTCATTTATTTGGTTGTTACGCAAAGTTAGTGTTTTTACGTTATTTACTGAATCAAAAAGAAAGAACACTAAGATATGCGTATTACTTTTTACGGAACATAATCAAAGGGGATTCCTTAGTTCAGTAAGATTATCTTGTTTAGTTTGATGTAATGGTAGAAAGAGAAACCTTGTTAGTATAATTTTAGCTTTGGCTGTGTTCTCTTGTTACATTAATTTTACAAGATATACAACCAATGAGGATTTTGTTTATCATAAATCTATTCAGTATACCTTCTACCAAGGCAGATGAAAATGAGTTATCCATACAATCTAGATATGTCGACATGTCTGAGCAAAACACTAGTCTTCTTGAAATTATTATTGATCAGTAACTGTGTTGCTCTATTTCTCAGCGAGAAGAATTTTATTACTCACAAAGGACATCCCTTAGAAAACTGAAATGGAATTTCATGCAGACAGCACACAATTATGTGCATTAAAGGGTAACTACTGTGCATTGTTTATTTATTTGCGTTAAAGTCTGAGTTGACATTTTATGCCATTTTGACATATAAATAAAGTTTACAGTAACACAAGTGGTGATTCTACAATTTAAAAAGGCTCTTTCTATACTTTCGCTAAAAAGACGAATAACGTCATAAATACCCATCTACAAACGCACATCGTCAGGGTCATAAGAAGTTTGGTTCAGAAAACATTGTAGCCCCATGGATGTTGATAACAAATATATCTTATTTGTACTCCAGGGTCTATCACTTGCAAGGTTACGGAAGTTTATCCTCCAAATATCAGGTTCAAAATTGCCATTTTGTATGTCATTCTAAAATCAATTCTCAATGAACAAATATTTGATTGATCATAATAACTTGCAGGAAAGATAGCTTTCCCATGGACTGCTTTATAAAAATAATGTTTAACTCTGAAACTAAAGTTCTTAATCCACTGTCAGTTAAAGTCAGTTACTTTCTTAGATCATGGAAAATCCCAGAAACTTGAAGAAGATATCTTGAGTTTGTACAGTAAACTCATGTTTACAAAACTAGTTGCAGAAATGTTTAAAGAGCTCACGCTTTCTGTTAGGCCTAAAATTCTTTTGCTCACTTTGAAAATGCTATAAATTTTAAGCCATTGACACACCTCTTTACCTATTACTTGGGTGTCTGTCTGTCTATATGTCTGTCTATTGATTTTTCTGCTGTGGTATACTTTGAATAAAGGAATGTTTCTGTCGACAAGTGCAACGGATATATTTGTAGATAGAAATTTGCTAATATTAATAATATAACTAATGTGTAAGGTCATGTCTGCTAAAGAAGCATCACTGGTGTATCCTATTGTAAATCGTGCACTGCAGACTCTCCTTTGTAACAGACTCTAAAAGTGGCCATTGCAACCACAGTTACCATTGAGCTGTGTTATCTCAAAGCCAACACGTCACCAAGTCTTCTGAATTAAAAAAAACATTCAAACGTTATGCTAATGCTCTCTTTGGACGTAAACTACAAGCACCGCTTAACCTTCCAGGACGCATTCAACGAACTCATGAGTACTGTTACCTGTGGTGAGCAATTCAGTTTTAATTTTCTCATGCACAGGCAGTTTGATCGTGTAGTTATTGGCTTGAGGGTGTTACTCATTTAATTTTGGGAAGAAAAACGTTTTGGGGATACAAAATTAATGTCAAACGTCCATTACGTAGTCAACATAGTTCAATTTTCTCAGATGAGGAGGTTTGTAAAAATGTCTTCTGGCTTCCCTAATGTAATTTAATATTTGCAGGAAGAAAATGATTTCTTTCTTGTTTTAGATCGTATTGTTGAGAGAACAATACAACTCCCCTAATAAGCCTTCTGAAACCCCTCATTTCGTGATCAGTATGTTCGATGGGATTTGTTCTATTCCAAACTTTCAAGGACGACCAAATTTAAGCACTAGTTTACAAGATCACATGCATTTGCAATCCATCAAAACTGAAACTTAAACCTATTGGGATCATCAAATGGCCATTTTGAAAACATGATTGTTCTTTGCATTTCATCAAAACAAGTATGTTTTAATCCAATCACTTGTCCAAAGGCATAAAATTCAAAATCACTCGACAGAATAATTACTAAAAGTATTCTACAACAACATACCAGTAGTCCTATTTATTTCTTTTGGATCATTCAAAACATGATAATTCCCAGGCATGTCGCAATTTTTTTCTATCGTGATTTGTAAAATCCGGTTTAAACCAGATTGAAAGAATCACCTGGCAATGACCATTTAATTTTTTGATTAACCATGTCAGTAAAAAAATAAGTTTACGTATACTCCAGTAAATATAACTCATTAACTTTGGCAAGCTCTTGCCTTACATGATGATCAAATGCTTGAAATTTGTTTACGTTCATTCTATTTCGTTCTACATCCTTCTAACGGATCATTGTTTTTCATTTAACCTGTTTTCCTGCTAAGATTTTGCACCAGTCATTGACAACATATTTCATATCAATTCATCAACATGTTAAGGGCATGATAAAACCAAATTTGAACCTTTCCACTAGAGACCTTTGCTGTATGCTACATAAAAGCCGATTTATCTGACCTATTCTAATCACCAACATATCAAAAATAACAATTGGAATCACTCCAATGGTCTTTTGAAAGTGACCATGTTACCAATAAATCTTAATCTAAAGAAGAAAATAAAGTAGTTTGAATTTTAGGAATCTTCCTCGGAATGTAATCGAGCTTTTAATGTCTTAAGCCCATTTTGTTTCATCAGTGAACCCGGAATAATCTTCTTTTGGTCGAGTAGCTAACATTGCGCATCTCGGTTATATTACCATTTCGGGTTGCTTTGTAACGGAGATGATAGGTGTTCGATATCCTCCTGATAAAAATGAGAAAGGTTACATATCATATACTTTTTTCACTGTCAAAAACCCCTCATGAAAGACGATCAACTTTTTAAAAGCAATTTCAAAATGCTTAAGGGACTAAATTGGGATCTATACGCAAGGACTGACTTGAAGTTATTGCGGAGCGGGACGCACAATGTCCCCTCCCCCGTTAGGTTCTTCCTTGCATCCTGGAGTTCTCAATCAAAAGCAATTTTCGTGTATGTTACAGCACAATTGTTGTGTTCAAATTTTTGTCATGAAGTCGAAGTGGTGACATTTTAAATGATAGTCTTAACAGGGGCATTTTTTGTTATATTTTTACGAATTAATATCCATTATCATAGGCTAGGACTAACTGCGTTATTCCAAAACCTTCAATTATAGCTATCTCTTACATCGATTTGTTAGTTTCGTCACAGGAGGAGGTAACTGAAAAGACGCCTTGCTCTCCTTTACTTATGAATTAGCTTATAATTGCGACTGTAGATCATAACAATAAGCTGTCACACAAAAAAGAAAATAAGTTGATATTTGTTAACCTAAAACACTTTCAAAAGATAGCTCATCATGCTTTGACATGTAAAGCCAATTGAATAGCTTACTGTTAATCCAATAATAAATCTGGACATAAAAGGTTTAAGGCAATACAAGGTTAAGAACAAGAAAGATGAACAGTAGCGCACAGTGGCAGGGGGGGACCTAGATTTTTTAAAAACCTACCTTCAGAAAAGAGTACAAAATAACTAGATTTTACAAACTAGTTGGAGATACATTGATCACTAGAATTTGAAACATTTGTTTCGATTGCCGTTTAACATACAACAAAGTTATTTTCCTCCTGACATTGGTGTTTCTTTGTCAGTAAATCGAAATGGTCTGACTGACGTAAATGGAAACAAACCAGCATTTAATCTACAGCAGAATCAAATATCTACCTGACTTACATTAATCTTGATGTAAAAAGAGGTTACGAGATGTTTGTAAAAGCGTAATACATATTGATCCTCTCTAATAAAGTTTTAGGATTTACCAACCTGATATCAACCTCATTGTCGTAGCTTTAATAACGACATGACCTATTTGCTAAAGTCAGAAAAAGCAATGTAGTCTTGCCATGCGATGGCGTCCTTGGAATAAAGTCTACGAAATAGAAAGTTTATTTTATAGTTTTTACATTATAACATCTGCCTCTACAAATGTTTTTCCCCCATTTTCTCATTCATGTTGCTGTTAAAAATTGTAAATTTAGGAGCCTCTTTTGTGAAAGTATGCAAACAGTACGTTAAGGAGAAGAAAGCAAGTGAAAAAAACTGACAAAACACATAACGCAGATAAAGCTTGGTCTTGTTAAGTGACTCCATTCTGTTAAAGAGACTGCCTTATTTGTTAGAAAGTATATTCTTCAATTTATTTCCTAATGCCATCTTACCTCAACTGGATTATTACAATATTTACTTTTTGAAACTGGCTGTTTAACTTTTCAAGAATATATTCATGACACTGTCTGGTGTTCCATGCAAACAAGGAATCCTTTTCGTTCCTAAAAATGCGAAGTTTACTGGTAGAGTGTTCTTTTAATACTCATTACCAACAGAGGTGTGTTATAGCCACAAAAAGATTATTGATCAGCTCAAAATGTCTGTCAAATAACCTGGAGAGCTCCCTTTCAACCCAAACAAAGTTCTTTCCATCTTAGAAATCACTACACCTTTGTCAACGTAATTCGGTTTGACACAAAGTCTCGCATGTCTATTACAGAATAACTTTGTAGCCTAAAAACCAACAACAGTGTTGTCTGCGCGTCTTCACCAAAGATTAAGGAAAAGCTTTTCAACGACGCAGTCGACTCCGCTACATGTGGTGATTGTGTACTTAGCTAACGCTTCTCATATAGAAGCAAGATCGTTTGTGTTTCCTTTCCTCTCTAGCTAGTTCATGGTGTTTTCACAAACTGTTGTCATTATTTTACTCAACTCATTGCTATTTCGAACAAGGTTTTGGTAGGGTTTGTTTCAGTTAACGTTTTGTTCACCAATTCTTCACATTTAGAAGATAAACAGGCTAGCCACTTGGACGTCGATTTCACAACAGGGACGTCGAGATTAGAATCGGGACAAGTACGGTTTGTCCTTTAGTTCGCGGTTACGGTGTACCCAGTTGGCTTGAAAAGGCCCTAGCAGCTGTCTTAGGATGGGTACCCGCTGGGACAAACCAAAAGAGGAGTTCAATAGAGATGAATAAATTTCCTCACACCGAAAATGTGTCTCGATCGTACTTTTATTATGTAGTAAAGATATATCTTTGACCCGTAGGTTTATCCAAAGTGAGAGAAACGGATTAAACATCAGATTATCAACTAAGCGTGACAAAGTTTACGTTGGGTGTAAACAAAGCAGGCGAATGCAAGGAACGTGGAAGCATAACTCTAAACGATATGAGCAGCAATGCGTGTGCCGGCTGTGATTTACCGATAATCGATCGATATTTGTCTAAAGTGCTGGACTTGTACTGGCATCATGGGTGTGTAAGATGTTGCAGATGCCTTAAGACTCTCGAAGAAAGGTGTTACTCTCGAGAGGGTAAGCTGTATTGCAAGCAGGATTTTTACAGGTAATTGTCAGTTTATTAGTAACGGTTAACACTCCATGTAATTGTTACATGTTTTTTAATCTACGAATAATCTCTTTTCATCAATCATATTGCCAATTTCGTCCCCTCGCACTTCGTTCAATCGATCATTAGGAATAGATGTCAACTTCTTCAATTCACTACTCTGCTTCCTTTTCAACTGTAAGCATCAACCACACTTGACTGAATTATGACTGACTTTTGAGCTCTGTTTTGCAAACATCAGAACTATCAGATTGTAGTTTACAATTAAATTTTCTTTTATGCTTTACATTTATGAGAAAGTGTCGGCATTTTGAGGGAGTCACTTCAATGTAAGATACTTTCCTTTTTCTAGAAATTGAACTCAATAAATATGAGTACGAAATATATCCACTTTTTACTGACAGATTTACTAATAGCTTGGCATTTTGGCATTTCAGATAGAATTTTCCATCAAAATTGATAGCTATTTCCCTGGAAACTATACCCAGCTTCTAAAGATATAATACATTAATATTAGCAAAGATACTTAGAGACCTCAAACAGTTTAGAGGATTAGCATACTTCATGTACTGCTGTACCTTGTATTGTATCAATCCAGCTGTTGAAATAACTCGACTCGTGTCAAACTCCATTCTTTGATAGAAAATATTCTTCATTGGCATTCTTCATTTTAACTAGTTCTAAGCCGTAGGATAAGCAGCAATCCAGATTGACTTCTCTGTCGCTAAATTCTGCAATCACCTCATTACGTTCTTATAAGCTGATTAAATACTCTCAGCACCTTTGAAAGTCTCATCTATGCATTCTTTATGGGTCAGTAAAGTTTCTAACCTATCTCAATCTATCTGTTCATAAATATACAACCTAATGAAAGCAACTAGAGACGTTTCGATGAAAATGCAAAACTGTGTTATAAAGATAAGTTTTTATTCTTGACCGGAATAATATCTTTAATTTATTTAAACACTTGAAAACAATTTCTAAGCAATTGCCTTCAGCAATGCTCTCGCGTACGTCAGTGGAAATGTCCCAAGATTATCTTCACATGGTGTTGTAAGTACAAAGCAGAATTTTTCCAATCTCCAGACAAAATTTTTAGCCTTTCCGATAAATGTAAGGAGGTATTATTAAAGTTATCGTCACCACTTCTGCTAATTAGCAACTTCTGGCTTGCAATATAGTCACACTATGGTCTAAAACACAGCCGAGACTTGTTATTTACAGCTGAAAATTCTACATTTTAAGTAATTTTGAGCTGTATCAGAGTGAGTTGACAAACCGAGTCCTTTAAAATATTTAGGATGTATCATTCTCGTTTCGTTAGCTGAGTAATGTTTATTTCGTATTACGAGTAGTATGTTTCGCATTATGTGTTCGTAAAATATACAGCAATATCAATAACGTCAAAGATAGGCCTGTACACTTTTGGGTTAACTTTCCGACAACATACTGATACGTTAGGATAGTTCTACAACGACGTTTACCCCAGTCAATTTTGATGAAAAAAATTTAAAGCAACAGTTATAGATTGACAGGTTTTTGCTAAAAGTGCAAGTATGATTTCTTCCTCGTTATCACAAGAGTCAATTCCTTAAACCATGCTTCTTAAGTTTCGTACAAAACTGTAGATAAGGAGATAAGCTGATTATAGTAGCCGAGTGGCTTTTTTATACTTTTTCCTAGTGATCGTCGGGGACTGACCTTAATTTTTAATCTTCAGCGATAGAATAGCTTTCAGTTACCTTAGCTACATGTAAAGACTGTCCTATGAGTTACTTTTTAAATATAACTTACATAGGTTGGGGAGAAATATTGCAAATGCTTGAGAAAACGTTCCTTTTTTATGTTATCCTTTTTCCTCTCAGCACTTCTTACTTGTAATACATATCTGTTCTTTTAATTTTCGATGGATTGATCCAATCAAAACTATAGAGTTCCTATCAAATCTTTTTATAAAGTACAGATTTTAATTTTCAGTTTCAAGCTTTTCTTTTTTGCCAATTTTGACATAACATGATTTGCCTCAACTTTGCAGGTGTTGCTGCCATTGGCCGTAAAATGTGTACCTGCATGTTGCTTAATGTCATACTAAGTTACTATCTGTGGTTTATAGCTTCAACTGATCCCTCAATTATTTGTAGTTTTTTTGGCAAACAATTACGTTTTACTTTGGCACCAACGCCAGTTTACTTTTAGTTAAAAATGGTTGCCTGACGATTACTACTTTATGCAAAAAGTTTCCATGCAAGGCTTATAAAGGACTTTGACAATAAATTCTTCCTTGAACACCCGTGCACGAGAAAAGTTTTTACAGATGACAAAGTGTTTGAATAAGCATACCTTTATAAATTCAGCCAGTTATATTACGTTAGCTGAACAAAAATTTACGGCTTATAGATGAAATGGTAACGATAACAAATTATTAATATCTATGAAATATAGGATTTAAGAGAAATAGTCTTTATCACAAGTTTACAAAATATTCTTCCATTTCAACCAAGCATATGTTAATGAATTTAGCTGACGGTGGTTTAAAGTCTTCATAGAATTTGTACTAGTAGACCAGGCGTAGGTTAAACACAAACTCTGCTAGTTTCAATGTTATCATCATAGCTTTTATTTTATTACTCGTTATTATATTCTTGGAACATTATTTTGAGATGTCATCACTAATAACTCTTCTTACTTTAAAGGCTTGGTAAATTAGGTAAACTCTGTTATCATATGCCTAAAATTTTTGACTGTAATGTTCAAGTTTACAGCTTCGTGTATGAGAACGTTCTTAAAAAGATAGTACAGATTTCTACAGAAAACAGTGTACTTGTACATAAATATATGATAATGATTAACGATGTGATACATTAGAGGTAATTGCTCCTGATAAGAGTGTAAACAGTTTCCTCAATTTTCTTGTGCCGTGTAGGATATGAGAGGAAAAATATCTGTACTTTTTTCTAATTAGGCAGAAAGGACAATCTTGCATTTCTGTTATACTTTTGCACCTAATGAACCATTTTGGAGGCTAAAGCATAAACCATGCAGCACTATATGAAATGCATCAAGTTAAATTCGTTTACCTAAGTGTACCTAATTCTTATTTCCTTAACCTTATCATTTTATAGAAAAATATTTTGCTATTGAGGCATTACAAAGACCTTTCGTACTGTTCTGACTCAGAGTCATTAAGCGGCGTTACTGTTTTGACTTGGCCAGAAGTTCCAAGTGTAATTATATCACGAATACTTTTTCGCAGCAACTTGGCAGCAAATCATATTACAGTCGTCTTCTTATTTAAACTACATCTTAGAAAAGTTTTAATTACTACCTGCTTCATGCTGAAGTATAGGAAGAACTGACGTTATAGCGAACGACTAACCGAGCCTCAAACTGGGGTCACCCAACCAACGTCTTTGCTGAGCTAAACAACGCAACAAATAGGATGGACTGTAGTGGACAAGTTCCTAGTCATGTAAGTAATGGGATTCTCTGTCTGTCTAGTGGCCTAAACTGTTACGATCGACAATTTTTATTCCTAATAAATATCTACAACTCGCTATTTCTATAATTTCTGTTGCACTGATGAACTCGATTAGAAAGTACCAGGTTTGCAGTCGTGGGTTTTAAACGTCGATGATCGATCGTTATAAGATAGTTTCCTTTTTTTATGAATAACACTGTATATCTCTATATCAACATAGGTATTATATTGTAATGTACTAAAAGCAATCTTAACTCTTAAAAGCTTGAACTTATTCTCATTTCCGCTCAATGATTGTTTCTGCCATAGTTGCTTCTGTCGTTCCGTTAATTATTGTTCTTTGCGTGCAAGACAAGGCCTCCTCTAAGTTGCAAACAAATCTAACTTAGTACAGTCTTTAACTTTAGCTTGAAATAGTGTACAGCAAAGCGTCGTTTTAACAGATAAACAAGAAGAAACAGTTTGAAGGAAGTCAAATTGTTTATCTACCAGACACGAGTGGGCTCATCTTTCAAAATATATTCAATATACCACAACCTCATTCAATCGATAGAGCTTATTTTTCCCAAAGGTTGATTATTAGCTTACTTAATACCAAACATTGTCAAAGTACAATAATTTTGATCGTTTAAGCTATAACTTGACTATACAAA
>JANTCA010002989.1:0-10000 GCA_024741275.1 Chironex yamaguchii | reverse complement strand
ACTTTGAAAGTCCTTCACCAAATCTTTGTGCCGTGATGGCACAGAGGTTTGAGTGTTGGCTTTTGAACCTGAGGGTTACCAGTTTGTGCCCAGTCAGCTCCCACGTAAAACATATATCGTCAGCCATAAGAAGGAATTACCCAGCTCTAAAACATTTACGTACTTTACTGTGAAGTACTAACCGGATGTGTAATTCAGGTGCTCACATCTAAAAACTTAATGCTTGTCTGCTTGGCAAAGAATGTAATGCTGCGGTACTTACTTTGAGCAGGCTCCATAGATGCAGCCTAAAATAGTTTAAACAACTTTAAATTTCTTCTAATTTGTGGACAAAACTTTAATAAAAGCATTGAGTCTAGGACAACCTCTTTCATGACTGCTTTGAGGAGAATAACCTGGTTTGTATATCTGATTATCGAGTAATACATGTTCATTTTTGGTCGACAATGTCCCATGGGCATGTTTACATCTAGCTTTTTAGAATCTGGTGATTGTATAGTTCTTTATAACAGAGACAAATGTTAACATTTTATAAAGCAGAAATGTTTAACACGAGAACAGCTTTTCCTATGGTGCCAGTTATAATCCACAGTGTGAATCAAGGTCGACGTATCCTTTCTGAAATTATCAGTAAAATGCCTCTACTGATTGTCTCGGTAAGAACTTAGTTGGTCCAAATTGAGTGCAAGTACCATGTAATTACTTCAGACAATCATGGAGAAATTTCGGAACATTTCATTCGCTTTATCATATATTGTTTGGACGACTTTTTGATGCATCGTCGTTACAGGTGCTAGAAATTCAACAGTTGTTAAAACCACATTGTACATTTTTAAAACTTTCTGTCGCTTAAGATGTAGTGATTTGATAAGGATTACATTGGCTAGCTATTTGCTAGTTATGTTCTACAACCGGCTGTCAGTAAAAGACTAAATAAAACATCAGAACTTTAATCAATGTTGGTTACAGAAAGAAATATTTACCTCCCCAAGGTGAGAGACACATAGCATTTTTATCAAAATATTGAAGTGTAGAGAAAGTTTAGAAGAATACGTCTCAATTTTGTTTGAAATTATTTCCCCTTGATACCATAATTTCACTTCATATCTGACGTTAAATTGCAGAATCTCATCAAGACGGATGTCAGCAATACCGACTACAGAACTCTAGATTAAATTAGCTTTATCATTTGCTATCAACTTTACATTTTATTATACCTTCAATGAACAGAGTTTAAGGGAGAATGAAAATCATGATATATACATGGACGTCAGCGTCATTAAGTCGGTAACAATTTTTTATAATAAAATTTTAATCTTTTCATGCGACGGGAAACTAAACCATTTTTGTATTGAGCACGTACGTGTTTAACAGAATGTTTCTACTACTTCTAAAACGTACAAGATAAATATTTTATATTTTCTATTCCCTTTTATGTTGATTATTTCTAAAGTAAACGCTGAACAGACCTGGATACTGCTATTATATTCTTTGGTCAAGAAATTTTTCTGACTTTTATATACACGTTACTCACTTCCTATTTGGCGGGTACTCTTTACATACTTTTCAATTTATCATCACTCATTGAAATCATGAAGAACAGCTTTGCTGCAGTAGAAGCTTGTCATGCAGTATGGTTGCTTAAAATTGTCAAGAAAAGTAGCTATTGTACAATAATAAAACGCATGATTGCCATTGTGCATGTTTCTAGAAGAACATCAATGTGTAAGGTTGGTGACCTTAGGAAATATTGGCAGGTCAACAAAACATGGACCAGCAGGCAAAACAAAACCCAGCAGTATGAAAAGTAGAATATTGAAACAATTTCTATGCCCAGTTTGTGATAAAAGACATTATTCTGTGAGCAAAATCTGTAGCCATAGTTGCCAATCGGTTTTTTCATAAACAATCATTGTCAAGATAATATTTTAAAACTTCGGGAAGTGAGTGATTTATTGTAGCAAGTGGAGCTAATGGAAAATAGAGTTAAAGAGCTGCGACATTTTTTCTCTGTGGTCTTTTTAATCTTAACCTTTTAGGTTGTTTTAGTTCTTTTGAAGAATCCAACGTTGTATTGAGAAGTATTTCTCAATAGACACTGACCATCATCGCAGCCTTGGATATACTGGCTGGAACAGACAATCTTGGGATGGAGATAAACAAAAACTCTTCCTTTTCTCAGCTATTATCAATATTCGATCCTGCCTCACACAACAAACTCACACAGTTGTCAGTTACCGTATTGTCAAAGTCCTACATAGTCAGTGACAGACGAAAGGCTTTCTAGATTAAACTATTTCTCAAACCATGTTTTAAACTCGACAGTTGTCTGTTTAGTCTTCTGAAACATTCGCTTTTCTTAATAAATGTTAAAATTGTCTTTCGTGTCTGAAAAGATTTTTTCATCTGGAAGCTTCTGAAAGCTTGAATGAGTAAAAAGCTTTACTTGCTGTATTTGACCAAACATTTGTTTACAAATTGTATTATTCTTCATATAACTATTAAATCTCCCTTGATGACAGTCCTTATATTTCTTTGCTTTTCTTTTCATCAGTACGATTAGTTTTCAATAGATAATTTTTACTGCTAAATGATACAGACATTTAGACACTAACATATAGGAAATATAACGAAAGATAGATAAACATTTCGAAGAAAAGGAGAAAGCGATGTAATAGTTCGTTAACGGAACAGCTGTCAGATCAAGTAAAGCGCCCGCTTTTATGAAAGAAAGAAAGATAATCAGATTGAAGGTAGATATTCCAATTCTTTTAATATTTCAATGTATCCAAGTAGCAAAAGTGCATGTTAAACACGTCATTAACAGGAGTATAGGTATATCTTTTATATTTACTTTTGGGTAAATAAAGGACTTGTCCTGAGTCATCCGAAAGACTGTAGTTGCATTGAAGGCATTCACTAGCCACAAAGATACGATTATTTATTGCGGGAAACAGAGCCAGTCTTTGTAGTATAATACTGAGATTGATCAGTTGATCATAAGTAAGACTGATTATACAGTATCATTATCGCTTCGTTAACAACATAAGCTTGTATAAAATTTCCCATCATGTGATAATATAATGTAAACAAAATTGTACTTTTTAGTCAACAGATTTCTTGTAGAAGTTCCCTTAAGAAGTAGACATGCTGATATCGTTTAAATGACTAATAGTCATTTCCACCTGCACTTTCAAGTTTTTCAGTTCGGTAGGAAAGGCGTTATATCTGGACTCGTGAGACCAGGACTCAAAGCTCTCATAGTCACAATAATAACGTTAATTTGTTCACATATTTTTCGTCTTTGCCTGCCGTTATGTTTGAGGAGAAAGCAAAGAAAATTTTGTCTTGTTTTAAGAGAGAGGAAACGAAATAATTAAAGTTTTAAAACAATCAAACTAAAAATCGATACCACTCAACATGCTGAGTAAAGAGCGTAATTAAAAGGTATAAAGTATGCGAAAGAAAATCTTCGGATTTTGCTGCTACTACAAGATTCAAGAAACTGCAGTTGTCTTCTGTTAAACTGTCTTTTGTAAAATGATTTGTGGTAATAATCTCCTGCATTATAATTGTAGTCACGAACATTTGTCAGGGTTTGAATTTATGAAAAGGGAAACCCAATGGTGAACAATATCTGACGGCTATTTGAATTTCTATTCTATTTACAATATGTTATGGTATCATAGAAGCATTCTGATTGGGAATTCACGAATCAGGCATCACAGTAGCAACTGATATATACATTCAAAAATTGACATCATAGGTCCCCTATATCCACTGTTGAGTTTCGGCTTATGATAGCCAAGACTTGACATGTCCTTGACCAAACCGGCTAAGGCTTTGTAGGTAGAAAATTCACGGATGCATAGTTTTATTCTCCAAAATGTAAGTTACCAATTCTGTATTTTACTGGTTATCTATCAGTCTCTCGAAAAAGCACTTTTGTTTAATCATTAGATCTAGTAACAGCTAACTACAATATTTAGTCTGCCATCAAAACTTTGTATAGCATATTAATTCAATTTATAGACTGTTCTTTACGATTACATCCAGTCAATACTGGATGTAATGGTGAAGAATTAATTTAATTTTCAATATTTCACCGCAAACTAGCGTCAATACGTCTTCTAATTTTTGGCAATTTTGCAATTTCGTCACTCGTAGAAGAAAAGAGTAATATTCAGATCCAGTTCTTGATGTCATCTATGTACCTTCTCTTTTGTCTTCCACGTAATTAACTGACCTCAACTGTACCTCGTACAATATTATTTATATTTCTTGACCTTCATGAGATGTTTGAAAACTTGCAGCTCCCATCTTTTTATGTTCAATAAATTGTCTACGCTTTTGCAACTCGTCTAGTACAAACACATTTGTCGAACAATTTGCAACTGACAATGTGAGTTTGCCTTTACCGACGTAGCATTCTATGAGTTCTTATACTTTCCATAGATCCGAGTGGCAAACTGGATCGATGGTTACCTTGATATATAACAATCACCAGGCAGATAAGGAATTATCTAATTGTCATGGATAATGTAAGATGTAGAATTCAGAATGCGCCAAAATATAAAAGGAGAAAAATCTTCGGATAATTGGAATACCTAGATTGTCCTTTCATGTAAGTGTATTGGAGTCTGTGTACTTTAAAAACAAGAAAATCAGGACTCTATAGGCAAAAAGAGTTCGTTTTTTTTACTTGGACACTTCCAACAATGTTTTGTGTTCTCATTTTTTCTTCGCTAGTTTCGATGATTGGCTAGTTTCGATCAATGTTTCTTACAAAAAAGTTGCTACAAAAAAGTTGCCATATATATAGACTTTCCTTTCTGACGATTCATACTCTGAAGAGTGTCATACTAAAAAAGCTTTTAAGTATGTTTTGAGTGCAATGTCGCAAATTTTCAAAGTTGTGCAATCCTTTATTGCAAATTTGATTGGTTGCTTGTTCCTCTTTGGTTCCAATTCCCTTTCATTTCAAGTTACCTGTGGGCTTCAATCCTCTCACTTTGTCACACAACTACGGTCTTGTATGTCAAGTATACGCACATGGTTGTTTTCTCCTGTAAAGGAGTAGTGAAATTACATTTTTATGTTTCAAAACTTTAAATGATTACTGAGCTTCATACTGCATTAAATCAAGTAAGAAATAATTTCGTTGATTCCCACTATCGAGGGCACAAGTGTCATTTCTCTATCTACCATAGGGGACTTAGTAGAATCCACAATAAAAGTGTTTAGATACTTCTTTCGTTCAGGAAAGTGACGAGGTTTTAGCATAAAATACAGTAAAATTAAGGTATTTTCTGTGCTTGGATCTTCCAGTTAACATATTCCAGTCCACTGACGTCATGCAAGTCAGATTAAATACAAACGAAAGCAAATATTGACTAACTTCTGTTGCCAATTTATTGAATATAAATAGATCTGCTCATTTTTATATCAATTTTACTATTAGAGCTCATAAGCTGATACAATTAGGATAAGCTTTAGTTGTTTTAATAGTTAGCAGGACGTAGGACAGCAATATGTTCGCCCAAATAGGAATAGTTGTTAACACGTATGTAATTTTAGTTCATAGGAAGTCCTACCAGTGGTTACATTATGCCCAAAGGTCATGTACTCTTACGATGTTTTCATTAATTTCTACCTTAAAATTTTCTCTCTTCCATCCCAAAAACTGAATTATATGCAAAAGCGATTTTTAGCGATTATATGTCATGAAGTAAATAAATAATGCTTTTAAAATGTATCTAAGTAGGCTCATTTTACCAGCCATGAATCGACCTCCTTTTGGAAGTCATGTAAGCAATAGGCTCCTTCAACCAGTCATGAATGGGGTTTAAGTATCTCAATATATAATGTACCTACTTTTCATCCCTTTGTCAATCTTGTAAGAATGTTACACCTGTTGTGGATAATTTTATGTGTTTATCAATAACATTTTTATTTTGTTAGATAGTATAAGCAAACGAACATTGATAGGTCATCCAACATAAATGCACTTCAACATTCTCTCCCGCAGAAATTTGATATCTCTGAATGTTCAAACAAACAATTGCATGCAGATAACAGTCATGTTCTAGCCGACTTCAAACAACACGGCGGTTCCGTTTTGGTTTTGTTTGTGTACATTATCTGATAAATACTCACTGGGTATATTATTTTTAAAACAGTGAAAGTTACTTGCATGTGTCTTCTTATGACATAAGGTAGAAATTTCGATATCAAACATATCCACAGTTGCACGAACAATATGGTGCCATCAGAAGTCAAGATGTAGAATGGTAGTGAGTACACACATTTCTTTTGCTACAAATTTCCAAAAGAACTTTCTTGAGTGAGCTGACTGTCATTTGTAATTCACTGGAAGGCTATATTGATTTTTAATCATCATTATCAACATTTTTCTTTCGTTTGGGTCTCGATGTCGCATAGAGGCAAATAACAGATGGCAATAACACTGGTCTCAAAAAACTACGCCAAGTGAACAAGAAACCAATTGTGTTTATGCTTCTGAATCCTTGCTGAGGACCATTTTTATTACAATAATTAATAGCATATAACATCTAAAATTTGTGAAATGCTGTCGCATGGCCTTGAAGAGCGAAAGTTCGGGCAAGAATCAATTCCTTCTCTCAAGTATGAAGAATTGGTGTTATTATTGTTAGTGAAATCACAAAACTTTGCGTTACTTTATGTAATTACGTGAAATAGAAAGGAGGCATGACATCCCTATGCAGTCATCACAGGCTCAGGTCAAACTGCAGATGAACTTAAATGACCATAGCTCATTATTTTGAAGAAAACTCTTTGATTAAGTCAACTATAATAACTCACAAATCAACCTTATGAGCTACAATAAAATTATCTGCTCAGCACCCCAAAGAAATAGACAGCGAGTCACAATAAATGGGGTACTACAATTTTGAGAATCAATTACAGAAGGGCTCGAGATAAACAGATTTGCAATCATATCATTCTTAAAGCTTAGTAATCAACGACTTTCAGGCTAATAGGAATACCGAGAAGAAATATATCACTATTTTCTTGGTTATCTTGACCAGAATCATGCTTTTATATATTTCATCCCTGCTTATTAAATACATGTACACTAACTTAAGCTAACGCTTACGAGAACAACAGCAATTTAAAGAAAAAAATCCTAGTAGATCAAAGGAAGTAATGAAAAAGAACATCTTGTTTATCTAACTAAATTCCTTTCCCCCTAATATGTCTAAAAGTATTCAACTGAAACTATCAGAACAATTCCATATGTTTATTTTGTACTGTTAAGAGCTGTATAATACCTAAATGAATTCAGGCTTTGTCTACACCCTCCTTTATTTTTTCTAACTTTACGAAAGTATGTTCTTTCTAATCTCCTAGCTCTGTCTACGTCTACTACTCCAGCCACTACTACCACCCCACCCCACAACAACTACCACTACCAGTAAATCTACTACTTCTACTTATGCTTCAAACGCTGTCCATACCTTCGTTCCTACATCACAGAAATAATTTCTACTGTTTGGACTTCTTGTGTAGTTCAAATGGATTGGAAAAAGCATGCACTAATTTACAAAAAAGTTGACACAAATAACCCTTCCAATTTCCGTTCCTTAACACTAGAGTCTGTACCACCAAGAATCTTCACCTCCTGAATTCGAAGGTCTATTTATAATCTGTTTATAACTTTATCCCAGAACAATTTTATTGAAAGGAGGATTCAGAAACGTTTTACCTCTAATTGTCCAGTAAATTTAGAACATACAGCCCAGATGACATCTAAGATCAGTAGAGCCCGGATCAAAAAGCGCTCCCTTGATCTCAAAAATGCATTCAGAGATGTCGATCATGGCTTGATAGAAGACGTTTTAAAATACCATCATATTCCCGCGCACATACAATGTCTTATTCAAAGCTTATACACCTACTTCTCTACATCAATTATTGCCACAAACTTTTCCACTCCATTTATTCCTATTCGACATGGTGTTTTACAAGGTGACTGTTTAAGTCCACTTCTCTTCAGCTTGTGCTTCGACACATTAATTATACACATTAAACTTCCATCAGATAGGGTATTTTAAAGAAGGTACATCGTCCTTAAATGCATTTCACTGGCTCCAGTTTGCAGATGATGCAGCAGTCATCAGTGGGCAAGAGTATGAGAACCTGCTCCTTATCAATCGTCTTTTAATATGGTGTGAATGGGCTGCAATGATCAAATGGACAATTGTGTGACATTTGACATTAAAACTCCTACAACATGATCTGTACAATTTCTGCCAAAGCTTTTTCTCAATAATAAGCCAATCTCAACTGTAAAACAAGGAGAATCTTTCCGTTACTTGTGTCGTCATTTTGATTTTTGAAATGTCTAGCCAGGTTCACAAATCGGAGCTCACTAACACTGTTATATGATATTATGTAAAAAATAATCTTCTTCTCTTACATTCCAAAAGTAAGTTATTGCTTTAGCATCGCTACGTGCTTGCAAACATCGCAAAAAACGTTCTCTGACCTCTCAAAAATGTGGGTATCTGAGCACGCTGATAACGTAGTCCTTGATTACCTCCGTAAATGGTTTGAAATACCAATATCTGGAACGTTTAGCAACATCTTTCCTTCCAGGAACAGTTTTGGCTTAAATTTCATCTCCCTGCTATCACATAATGCCAGTGTCACACAGTGTCTCGTAATGCCCTAAGAGCATCTCCAAATCAGGATATAAAGGAGTTATGGACGTCAACATTATCTTTCTCAAATATTCAATATGTTGTTTATAAGAACACAAAGGATGTCCTTAAAGCATTTCATGCAAAGCACGAGGACAAACTTCAAAACCCCTTATCTCACAAAGCTTTTTCTTCTTAAATGTGACTAATTACTCTTTATCTACGCTTAACTCTCTCTGTGCATCCACTCAAAGTCATATGCCTAAAAACATATTTAATTTCACTGTTCGCTATATCAATAACACTCTGCCAACAAAATCTAATCTCTTTAAATGGGGTATTTCATTTACTGCCGATTGCTCTCTTTGCTTAATGCATGAGTCACTTCTTCATGTAGTTTCTGGTTGCAAAGTGTCCTTGAACAGGGTCGCTTTACATGGCGTCACGACTCTATCCTACCTTTCATTACTTCTACTTTGGAATCTGTAAATCTGAACATAGGTATCTATGCTGATCGTTCTGGGTGTCTCAGCCCGTCAGTAATAACTGGTCACGAATTACGTCTCGACCTTCTGTTAACAATTTCTACCAAATGCCTTTTCATCCTGGAACTGACTGTTTGCTTAAAATAAAATTTGAACGATAACTCTCTACGTAAGCAGCAAAAGTATGATAACTTAACTAAAGAGCTGGCAAATCAATATAAACAAGTCAAATTCATTAACCTTTCAATCAGTTCTCTTGGGATATTTGTTAAAACTTCAACAGATTTGATCAGTATGTTAGGGGATTTAGGATAAGACAGTAATGCGTCGTAAGAAATATTGTGCACATTGCCATAACAACTACCTACTACGTATTTTGGTTAAGAAATAAAAGATGGACACATACAGAACTAATGAAATTTTAGGAAAAGTTAGTTAAGTTTGTTTTTCCCATGTGAAAGATTCAAGTAGTCAATTCCAAGTCAATTCCTGTAAAGTGAGACTTGTAATTGTATTGTGATTTCATAAAGAATAAAATCGACTCTACACTACTACTACTACTATTACTACTACTGCTACCACTACTACTGATATTACTGCTACTACTACTACTACTACTACTACTGCTACTACTACTACTACTGCTACTACTACTACTACTACTGCTACTACTACTACTACTTTTAATACTATTATTTCTACTACTACTACTTTTAATACTAGTACTGCTACTATTACTACTGCTACTACTACAACTACTACTACTACTACTACTACTACTACTACTACTACTGCTACTACTACAACTACTACAACTACTTCTACTACTAC
>JANTCA010002988.1:0-11031 GCA_024741275.1 Chironex yamaguchii | reverse complement strand
ATATAGTATAGTTACAGCCTCGTTCTCACACTAATGATGTAATCAAAGCATGACTGAAAGACGCAAGAGGATTGGCGTAAAACGGATATTTCAACAAATTGGAACCAATTTTTAAGAGCTTGGGGAGTGGCAGGAATAAGGGATTGAGCGCATTCGCCTTCTGACTTGCAATATTAGAAAGGTCCGTGAAAAATGTTATCGATAAATGCAAGAGTTTGAAATTGCGTTATTTGCAAGCTTGTTCGGGGTTACAGTGCAAGAGGTCCTCCTCTCGTCATCAGGTCGGCAATCAGAGGAATATTTTTTAAAACCGTAAGTGCAGCAAAGCTTGCGATAAACATTGCATGCATTTTTAATGCACGATGCATGTGGGTAGACAAGACCCACAAAGGAAAAGCCTTGTAAGACTTCTGTAAGGTAATGTGTGCAAATTTTCAAGCAAGTATCGTGAGGCATTTGACTCATGCTCCTGAAATTACAGTCTAAAATTGTAGCTTTAAAATGAATTTACGATATGGTTAGTACTGAAAGTAATAATAATTGCGACAAATATTACGACAAATTGCTAAAAGTACTAAAAATTTCAGAGTGAGAGCAAGAAAGAAAGACAGTAAGGAAAAGAAAATAGAAGAGAAGAAGACTTATGAAAAAACTCCCTTGCGTGATTAATTTTAAAGGAAACAGTCAACTTGCGAATTTTCTATGTACAATTTCCTGCCCTTAGCTCTATATAATGTTCGGCCACGAAAAATTGTCGCCTAGAATTTAAGCATAACGAAGGGCCACCATTGGGATAATCATATGTGTTCATTTGAGACCAAATGAAAATATGTAATTATCTCCATTAAGCTAAATATGTCTCGATTAGGTTGTTTGTTTTATCTTAGCACTAGTTTAAATTTTCATTTGCATTGTTTTCTTCCAAGGCATCTTCTTCATTTGTTTACTTAAAATAGCAGCATGGCAAGAATGAGAGATTCAAACGTCTTCATTCTCACGTGAAATGATATTTAGCATGCTCAGTAATGATTTTGGGGTTGGTCTTGTGGCTTTAATGTGCGATAAACAAGGACATTATGGATAATTTGTTTTAAAATATATGAACAAAAGCCTCACGTAGGAGTAAATGCCCTTTATTGAATGAACGATTAGGGTTAAGCCCTTTTTAATTATGAACTTAACAGAAAGTTTGCATACAGCCATGGTCTTGACTAGGTTTCTCAAAAGATTGTTATTTTGAAACTTGCAACAAATTCAAAGGTTTTAATTGTCTTGGAAATCAGGGCAGATGGTAGTTGTGAGTGACCCATTCCTGGAAGGGGAAGTCATCTTTGTCTTCCAGATGAAATGCTGTAAACGTGGTCTTCCCTGTCTTTGAAAAACAAAATTAAAACTCACATAGAGGAACATTGCGGTGCCAGTAGGGTGTGGTGATTAGGTAGTTCACGTGGTTGTAGCTTGAAGCGTGTTAATTTTTCGTTGATCTGACACGCTAATATGCACTGCACCGGAGTGCCAAAAGGGCTGTAGGGGTCTGCGTAATAGTACAAGACAATGTCCATTCGACTATAACTTTCGACACATGAGCTAAAGGATAGAACGGGTGCTTGACCTTGTACGGCCTGGTATTAATTGGTATTTACCGCTGCCCCCGTTTTGCCATACGAAATTTACCCAATACAGTCGATGAACTCATTGGCTGGAAAACGGAGCCCGCGAATGATTATGTTGTGATGGACATTTCTGAGTTAAAAGCCCTTGTGCAGAAAGGGTGAATTGACATGTAATTAGGGCAATTTCTGCCTCTATTTCTGATCTGAAATAGATGCTTCTCTTTGACGCCTCCTTCCTATTTCTCATTTTTTGTATGGCGGCATACAAATATTTAAAAGATGTATTTGCTGTTGAAATGCCGAGTCACACATAGTAGCTGACTGTGTATCGTGCCAAACAATATAATTATTATACTGTTGTTTACTAGTGTTATTTATTTAATCCCATATTATTGTTGTATCTCTTGATAACAGCTGAAGATAAGCACAATTTATTCAGGGTTCTATGCCAACTACAGAGCATCCCAAGGGGTCATTAACTTCTTTGATTTCCCTCCTTGGTATCTTACTCTGCAATAACCCTTTGACGTAGTAACATAATTGTCGAAGTCTTTCGCATTTGTCATTTCTATGTGACATACTTTGAATAATATATTCTTGCAAGAGGGTTTCAATAACCCTCAGGTACCGTATTGTCTGACGATGAGGATGGGTTAATACAATGCCCCGATTCTACCGAGGTGTGTTCAAAGAGAATGACAGCGTAATAGTAATTGCTTACAAATGTTTCTTTAGATTTGCGGTGCATCGTTTATGTTTTCTAGCCGCAGTGATATGTGCGGGTAGTTACTTATTGTCATGAAGAATGTCTAGACTCGTGCATGCAATCAAAAATCATCGGGAGGGGCCCTGGGAAGCAGTCATGACGAAATTTCAATGTAATACATTTTTGGGTTACTAAGCTACAAGACGATTTGGCGGCGGTTTAATTAGAGAAGTCGCGTGTAGGTATTTTCCTCCCCGTATGAGTATCCCTCATCTTAATTGATATTATGCTTACCATGGCAGTTGTTGGATTACTGTTAATATCAATATCTGTCTGGACCCATTCTAGAGCCAACAGCACTTCTTATAATTGCAATTGTCTCCATATTACTCATACCATTCCCCGACTCTTGGATGTTATTTATAAATACATGCTATCTCCATCCTCCGACAGAATACCCCTCCTCTTCTACTGTTCGTCCTTTCTGCATTTTCTGTCCTTCACTGTCTCTTGCATCCCTTTACTAGGAACTTGGATTTTTTCTCGTACCTTCTTCATTCAATCATTTTAATGGTAAATTCTTTCTTTCTTCCTTCCTTCCTTCCTTTCTTTCTTTCTTTCTTCCTTTCTTTCTTCCTTTCTTTCTTCCTATCTTTTTTCTTCCTTTCTTTCTTTCTTTCTTCCATTCTTCCTTCCTACATTCTTCCTTCTTTCCTTCCTTTCTTTCTTTCTTTCTTTCTTTCTTTCTTTCTTTCTTTCTTTGTTAAAGTCCAACTGCCACAGCTGTAGAGTTTCAACCCATTGGTGTGAAGGGCAGCAACGAAGATTGGTCCCCTGTTGTTGGCAAACCCCTGGATCGAGTGAGCGATTAGGTCTCCCATTTCATAAAATATTGATTAGGTTTTTATCGTAAGGTGTGCCCTCTTGAGCAGGGCGGTCGTAAGAAATAACTAAAAAAAGAAACGAAAAAAGAAAAGAATGCTATTTCTGGCTGAGCCCAAGAACAAGGGTTTTCATTTCTGATAAGACATCAGTAACCCGCAGTGGTTTGATTGATTAGTGAATGAGATTGCATAACAGAGGTTTCACATTCCAACACCTCAAGAACAAGGCCACTGCTGACAAGTAGTGGCAGCCCATTCTCATAAAAGTAACACTTTAATGTAGAAATCCGTAGCCCTGAAGCGGGAATGAAGTACGCTTGATAACAGGTACCCCACCAAAAAGCTCAAGGGTTTCGTTGCTTCATTTTTTCTGATAGCGAATAGCCCATATGACAAAAGCATTTCATTTTCACTGATTTAATTACTTGCACTCGATTGCTTCTCAGCTATGTTTATTATATCCAGTAGAATAGAGATGATGTAACTTTACTGCCCTTTGCCAGAAGAAAGCGATAAAATCCGCGCATTTCTGACCTTCAATATGGCAGTCATGCGACAATAGGTGAGAACGAGAGCGCACCGGTCAGGTGAATAGCTGGAGGCTGAAATATACGTAAAATGTGTGAAAGTTTGCGACATTGCGTTAAAGCATACTTAAAAGCAAATTTTCAAGGCGATTTTCAAGTTTTGTACCACAAAAAGATTGTTTAAATGTTTCATATACATTTTTATACTAAAAAGCTCATGTTACAAATATTTAAAAACTGTAGATATAAACTTAATAATAACACGTTGTTTAAACGCTTCGACTTTCGTCGTCATCAGTATTACCTTGATCAGTATTATCAGTATTAGAAATATGTGAACCTACATATTAATCTCAGATACAAAAAATTAGATAATTTTAGATCCAGAAAAGAACACTCATTACACTTTTAAAGTGACGAAAAAATTTCCTTCCAATATATTTAAGTATAAATAGAGAGAACGCGCGCTGGCTGTTTGAGTAATTTATATATGTATGAATTGTGTTATGAAACAGAAAAAACCATGATGAACCCAGGAGTCTGAAGGTTAGCAGTTCGAGCCCGGTCGGCTCCCACTTAGTGCAGCTATTGTGGTCATGGTTCACTCTTGATGAATATATCAAAGCACTGGGTCTGTTGAGAAACTGCATATATCTGACATGATGAAGGCTTAAGCCGAAACACAGAAAAAATTAATGAATATCCCCTACCCACCGCTGGGTTTCGTCTCGTAGTACCAAGGACTTTGAAAGTCCTTCACCAAAACCTTTTTGCCGCGATGGGATGGAGGTTTGAGTGTTGGGTTTTGAGTGTGAGGGTTACCAGTTGGAGCCCAGTCAGCTCCCACCTCCCACTCAGTGTAGCTATTGTGTCTATGCCCTCTTCAGAAAAATTAGTCGAAACGTTATATGAGATGTTTATTTTTTGAAGAATCTATATAATGTCTAATATAAATAGGAAATTGTTGGCTTGTGTAGTCCCTCGTAGTAAAGGAGCAATTTATTTACAGCTTGTGTATTGTTTTTGCTTTATACTAGCCTCAGACGACACCGTTGTTTTTATGTTGTTCATTATGTTCAGTTGATGCTGGAGGGCATCAACTTTGGGTTTTAATCCATTAACTATTACATCTTAGCTATCATGACAGAACGGTGTCATGCTTGGTTAGCTGTTTACCACTTTCCTAATGACATAACAGAATCGGCACACGATTCGGTTTCCTCTGTTTCGGTAGAAAAGACTTGAAAAAGTTAAAACGCCTCGTTGTTTGTGAAGGCCAACGGCAAAGAGAGGCGAGATATAGTGTCCTTCTTTCATATATTTTGATTGATTCATGAACCATGACGACAGTGAAATAATGATATCTGTTAAGTGTCTTCTTTTACACACATAAGATATCAACTTCTTTTAATGTTTATTTCAGATCAATCCACATCATGGAATTTGGCTTCGTGCTTCTTATTCTTGAACTTTGGCTTTCACAAGGATGCGCAAAGGTGAGTACCTCTATGTAGTATTTTTCCATGTCATTTTGTCATGAAGATCATCGTCAGCCGTAGTACTTGTTACGATAATGCCTGATTTGTGCTTACCCGTGCGGATAGGCAGTTTAATAAGATATTCTAACATGCAGCAATAAATAGCGTTACAGGCATTACTCTACAGTTGATGAACGTCGAAAAAATTTAAAATGTTAGATTGTATTTAGGTGAAGTGATCCCTGATTTCCAAATACCGTACTGAATGCATGAAGTATCAGCTAGTCTCTCGGCCAATCTTTGAGACATTCCTTATCAAAAGAGTATTTTGATTTAGGATTAAAATCGCCTTTTGTAATTGTCAGCTAGAAGTATCCCACTGTAGTCTGAAATTAGCAATTAATAAACCAATAATTCTTTAGGAAACAGTCTTTGAGACTGGGTAAGTCTACCATGATTTCGTTTCATTATTGACTCCATCTACGTCGAATTATCTATGAAAACGTACCCTTCGATAATGTCAGGCAGTATTGCAGCAATTGACTTTAAGGCTATTCGGTGAATCCTTCAGATTTGCTTTCCGCTCGGAGACAATAATTATGGTACTAAAAATAAGAAGTTATTTACTCAAAATTGACAGCAACATCTATGTCAGACGTTTCTGGCACTGTCAAATTTTATGTTCGTTAAAGGTAACTGCTCACCTTGAAAAATGCTAGTTGTCTTTCGTGTGTATTGACTGAAACACGTGACACTGTTGAGTATGTTTTATTTAGCTCCAGTTAAAGTGGCCCAAGGTGTTATACGAGAAACTCATCTTTAAAAGCTAGCGACTGGGTTTAATATTTTCATAAGACCCGTAAAGAAAGCGCCTGTCAAGTCTTCATGTGGTCAAAATCCCGCTGTTTTGTTTAGAATTGTTAGAGCTAAACTTCCTCCTGCCTATATGAAATCATTGATACAGATCATATTAAAATAGTACTACAAATGAATTTGCATTAATGTGTCTGCGAGTAAACAGAAAGAGATTCCAATGATAGCATGCTCTTATTAAGTTAGCATTCGTAATTTTGATGGTTAGGTCAATTTGCCATGAGGATACACTTTTGGTTATAATAGGTGTCAATCTATTACCTTCTAAAGTATTTGGGTTACTCCTAGGGTCTTCTGAAGCCCCGTTCTGGTACAATAACCGTAAATTGAATCAGATTATGCTCTGCCATACTCAAATTATATCAGCACAATTTGTGTATTGTTGTGTATCAGTTTGTATTGTCTTACTTCATCAACTAAATTCGTCACTTCTTAGCTTCCTACCTACCTACTCTTCCTGTTAAGAACATAATTCATCTCGCTAATTTCGCTTTCATTTTACGAGCAAGGAAAGGTACTGCATGAAATGTGCACAAAAAGCTCCTTGGTAATATAGTACTTTATTTCAAGGGCTGATAATGGATAGACCTCTATTTGGCAGTTGCAGAAACAGTGATTAACGATTACTTTATACAGTTATAGGAGACACAAAAAATGCCGCTTGTAGCGTATTAGTTAATACGTCGACACGCAATTGCTCAATGGTTGGAGTTCAGTGGCAAAGTTCACCTTGCTCTTTTGAGATGTTTTGTAGAGAAAGTGTTAGGTGTGTATTCCAAAGGTTCTAGCTCGAAGTTCAGGCAGTAAATGATTATAACAGTAGTTTTGCCCTTGATGGATCTTCCGTAGCCAATGTCAAAATATTTTCACTGTACTTGTGTTGCGTTGTAATCTTGTATCGAGAATCCAGTCGCAGTATGAAACTTGACAATAGATGACACACCTTTTGGCACAAATAGTTCATTGTTAGCGTGCTTGAGGTTCCCTGGGTACCGTCTAACAACGCATTATTTACCTCAGTGTATATCTGAGAATACGCAATTAGATCCGTGGACGGAAGTGCTTTTTGGGTTATTTTATCTAATCGAGTTGATACAAGTCAAAGCAGATATACAGGACAAGATTGGCAATTATTGCTTTTTTATATTTGAATAAGCGGTAATTGAGTGATTGTCTTTACATGCTTCGCATAGCACGTTGAGCTATCCTTACAATCAAAGTATATCGCTTTTACAATTTCCCATTTCGGTTATCTGAATACCTTGTCGACATCACGTAACTTACAGATCCTTGTGCCGATCTGAAAGGGAGAGATATTTGTCTTTGCTATATATTTAATTATTAACAAATAGCAACCCGCATGGAGCGGAATCCCTCTTTTGTAAAAACGCCTCGATTCTGTATGCACAGTTGTACAACGTAATGATTTCAGCTCCTATCAGCAGCAAAATTGCAGTGTCTCCCGTAGAAAATGCTTTCACCCTGACAGACATTGCTACTGCTATTTCCGACTTAGAAAAAGAGACACCACTAGGATGTAATGATAACATTGTTACGACGAGCCCTATATTCATTTCTAACCATGATTATCTTCTGAAACTGCATTTTCTCGTTGTCTCGTCAAAGTCACGGCGTATCACTACATCCCTGCTACTGTATCGTTCTACTTCCAATTATCAGCACTCTCCTTTTCTGCACCACACATCCCTGATCACTATCTTCCATTCCCTGCATCACTCGTCTCTACACTCTTTCCTCTGCATCACTCATCATTACTCTCCTTTTTCTCTTCCTCTGCATTACTCATCATTACTCCTTTTTCTGAGTCATCTGTCTCTCCATCAGTCATCGCTACTTTCCACTCCCTTCATCACTCATCTCTACACTCCTTCCTCTGCATCACTCATCATTACCCTCCTTTTTCTCAATCATCTATCTCTCCATCAGTCATCGCTACTTTCCATTCCCTACACATATTTGCATCTTTTATCACTGCACTCCTCTTGATTGCACAATACGTACAATGGTATAGGTCGAATAAGTGTACTTTTGTCTCATAAGCTATGACATACTATTTTACTAATGGACATGTCAGTCGAAAAATGCTCGCCTTGGCTGAGTGCCCAGCACATGCCCGTCCCTTTAGCATTTTGAAGATGAAAGAGACAGGTAGTCGCAAGGAAATTAGTTCCATTTGTAATTATTGCCTTGAGAGTGTTGTTACACTTCTACTTACCACTTGGGAAGAAGTTATCAGACATTTTCTGTTAGTTGCTTACTTGAGTGATGATTTCAATGCAGAATATACTTTACGAACTATTCTATGGTTAAGTAAAGTGGGTACAACTTTTGGGTGATAGAGCTCTTTTTCCAGTTTTGTAGAACTTCCTATTGGACCTTTGGTGAAGAGCTGCCAAATCCTTCTCCCGTCTACAGCTCTCTGCAGGATACTTTTTTGCATTCATTGGGCACTAGGTTTTCAGAAGGCTATTTCATTTATAACATAATAATTCAAAATCAAGGTACAATAGTAATTTGGATGTGTCTAGGGATTGGGCTTAATCCGGCTGCTTAACTGAGATCAGGAGGACACAAGCTTGTCATTTAAATAAGATTGGCTTCATTTGACTGCTTTGTCTGCAGTTGACACGTATTCCTTGTAAAAATGCATTCGAAAGTGACGAATCACGGCAGAAGTCACGTTCGAATTCCAGAACCAAATGCCATTCCAGTATCATATACCATTCCTTACTTCGAGGACTGCTATTTTCACCGCGTGCTTTACCTGTTTTAGCGGACTGCATACCTTTGGAAAAAAATTAACATTAATGCTAATCGACGAGTTCCCTTCGAAAGCAAAATTTTCAGTTTATACCCTTTTGTGTAATGTTCGGCAATAACAGAAAATTCTTAGTTACTCGATTCGACTGTCCACTCGTTCTATCAAAATTTTTTTGTGGGTGTGCCAAGCAACTGGGATTCATGCGTACAAGAGACTGTAAATTTGAAACGTCTAAGATATCCATTAAACCTTCCCTACCAGTTTCACGCAGATGTAGATGGTTTGCTCTCATGTGACGGAGTTTGAACAGTAGTAAAGTAACGGTTGTGACCACCTAAATTTTAAGGCAAGGTCATTCGATTTCAATTCTTGTTCCTTCTTTACTGTGGTAAACAGCGCAAGCAAAAGTCGATCAAATATTACTAGTCATAAGGATATTATTGTGCTGCGGATTGTCAGGGTTGTTTAAGCAATGTTGCGGCCGTGTGTAGCGTGTACAGTGCGCGAATCTCGTGAAAATTGAAATTTCTAATAGACATTAACACCTCTTTCGGTAATTGTCAGAGTCCGATTTGACAACATCGTGCAATAAATCCGTCATTAGAATTATGAGTTTTAAGGTCATCATAGTTAAGTCCAATGTAAATTGTGCGGTGCCGGCTGTGAGAGGTTTACGCGTGACCTTTTGTTCATAAGATCCCCTATTAGAAAACTGTTATAATTCATGTTTACAGCCATAATGGTCGCTATGCTTATGCGAGGTACAGCCATTGTAACGTTTAGGCGTATAACAAGCTATTAGATCACCCTGTACCACCCAGGGGCCCAGTAACTTGGCTTATGTTATAGAGGGCGTTGTACTTCTTTCGAAGTAACCTTGTCCGCCGGAACCGTTCAAGTTATGTGAAGCTAAGAGCCGCCGTGGTATAGTGGATAAGACGACGATCTTGCTAGCCAGAGGTTGCAAGTTTGAACCCGCGTCACCACAAACAAAATACCATTGATGAGAGGTAACAGAGTCCACTCTCATAAAGAGCTCACCTCCTAGTGAAATTCCCTAACCCTGGCATCGGAATCAGCTACGCTCAGTAATGAGTATGCTACAAAAAGAAGAAAGAAGTGGGCTATTGCATACAAAACTTAAAAAAGCATGGACGAAGATAAAATCTGGTATTAAATTATGCTATTAACGAGGACGCTACAACAGGAGTCTGGATGCACTGCGTGGATTAGCCATAGACGTTTCAATGAGCTGCCTCCACTAAATGTGAAACCCTCATACCTTGCAAAAATTATTTGATTATAACGATAAAACAAAAGAACAAGGGAGCGTTTATGTTTTCTCAGAAATTCTTCGATCTCTCATTTTCCCTTTGAATATTCATTTTTGCTTTGCTGCCTAATCATACAAGTTTGTTTTAAGCTAAAACTCCACGCAGCATTCATTGTTTGAACGCTACAGCTGTTGGTGCTAAATCACTATCGTGCTTCCATTTTCTGTTCCTTACACCAATCCCTGTAATGCACAGTCGGTTACCACATATGCATGAAACACAGAATAGCTTTACAATTTAAAGTTGTTTTTTTATAATCTAAAAATAAGTGAAACTTACTACCGACATTGGCAAGCAAAAGTAGCTTCTGTGACTTTGATTCTTATCACCACCATATCACTCATCATGATATAACCTTAGTACGGGCAAATTGATCTAAAGCCATGAATGGCTTCTTATTATCTCTCACGTGCATCGTCGCTCTACGCTGCGCGCACGTCAGTGATGTGTAGCACTTCATCGCTATTACGTATTAACACGTGGTGTTTTAATGATTCAGTAGTCTAAAAATGAAAGATTCTTCTGTACGTTAGAACAAAGTGAGTTAAAAGCGAGTAATTTCTCGGTAATTTTCATCTCAATTTTGGCAAAGAATGTGCCTGTCATCCAACACTTTCGTTTCATGGAAGGCAGTACTACATATGATTAAGAGTATCATTTGTGAATACGTCTTCTGAGTTCTTACTTACTTCGCTTATTTACCACTAATACTACAACTGCAAATAATACTCATACTATTGTTGCTGCTACTTCCACCACTACTACTACTACTACTGCTGCTGCTGCTACTACTACTACTACTACTACTACTGCTATTACTACTACTACTACTAC
>JANTCA010002987.1:0-11031 GCA_024741275.1 Chironex yamaguchii | reverse complement strand
AGGAATTCTTCCTGCTTCCCGCGCTTATCTTTGCTGACGGAGAATCAAGATGGAGGAATAGGTAGATTGAATTTGTTAATTAGTTATCCATTTTTATCCATTCACGACTTGTATCCCTTCAAACGTATTTTTTATCTGTTGCTTGTCTTTCTATGTTTTTGTATTTGACGCTTTCCTTATCAAGGGTCATTTATCCATCGTCGTTTCAGACTTGGAGAATGCTCGCTGCCACAAAGCGATTATGGTTTGTCGAAGAACGATTTATAAATGTAATAAAGATTGTCTTCACTTTAAACTGTTACTTACTGTTTAAAGTTTGTGATCTTGTTACAATGTGGAATTGAACAAAATGTACTAAGGAATAACTTTGAGATTGTAACAAGGACGCGCCTTTATTTTTTAGATAGAATGGAGAATTTCCAATTACTTTTTAAAGTAAACCTACCTTCAATATGCTGCTGTCTTGCAGGTTTAGATAAGAGTTATTTTACTTTTTGTCTTTGTCTCCATGTAACTTCTTACTATACCTTTGCATAACAACTGTGCTTGCTTTATTTTTCATGTAGGTCAAATAATTGCAGTGTTTTGATAAAGTCAGCTATAAAATTGTATTGAGAGAAGTTGACTGTGTTTCCACTTAGCCTGAATGGTTAGAAGGTAAGTAGTATTTTAGCCGCATTTAAGAATATGTATTGTTGCTAAGAAATATACATTTTTTAACAGACATTAAGTACAAACAAGCCATTGATTTGAAAGCATTTGATTACAGTGCAAAGATTACTGATATTTGGTTACACTGGATATGAAACGTCTTGACAACTTGTTTAAACTAGTTACACATCTAACCAGCCTTAGTTACCATAACAAGTTAATTTGATGATCATGAAATATGAAGAAACTGATGATTAAATATCAGAGAGAAAATCTGTGTTTGCTAAGTTGAAGTTACATTTTTATCAAATAATCATGCTATATCTATTTTCATTAAGGTTCAATAACTTTACCATCTTCATGTCATTAACATTCATATAACTTATTTGAAACCGCTTAAAAATCGATCTAGGCTCTATTGTCGTAATGATAATATGGTTTCTACTGAAGCAAATGATAATAGAGTATCGTAAGATGGAACCTTTTTTATGAACCTGCATTATTTTCTAATTAACTTTATTTTTTATATCTTTTGAGTGAAAATGAAAGAATTCCTGTCTTGTGTTTGAATTCAAATAAAAAAGAAAGCAAGAGCCTGATATTGGATAAGTAAGTGTGATATTTTAGGGATGTTGTTTTGCTACTAAGAAATTAACGTTTCAAGCAAAGATTGCGACGGAATTGAACTATTCGTTTAAATACTTTTAAATTCAGTATTAGTCAGTTTGAAGTATAGACGCAGCTTTGAGAAAGAAAACAAAGGATTGATAAATAATACGGTTTCTTCCTCAAACCATTTCACTTTCACTTCTTTGCTTCAGATATTATCACTCTGCTACAAATCAAATTGCTGGAACAAGCTCAAAGATATCAACAAAATTAGGTGATGTTATCAATAAATTTTACAGTCTGGTAAATTTTATCGTTTTTCGAAATGATGATGATAACTTTCATTTGTATGTACTCTTCTTCTTATCGCCTTCGACCAGATCTCTTTACTGTACTCGCTATGATCACAAATACCATAGTGAAATATCCACAGCTATTACTACCTACGTAATCATAATGACACATCATCATCATCATCATCAATTCCATCGCCACGAGCAATCCCTTCATCACCATCACTTTTTTCATTGCCATCAATAAATTCATTATCATCATTAGCTTCACCACAACCACTACTTTATGACTATCGCTATCTAAAAATATTATCACTCCTATTATCATCAACACTACCTTAACCATCGTCACTATTAATATCAGTATCACTACTACTGTCGTCCCCATTTTCTTCATTTTTATCACTACCATCATCAAAAATATTACTTTTATCACCATCGCTATTTTGATCATCATAACCACCATCATCATTATCATCATCATACTCATCATGAGAAAGAACGATTAACATCAATGGATGTCAACATAATCATCCAACAAAATTTTTGTGGCTATGATAGTCAAGATTTTTGATGACCGTCATCCTTTGTTACCTTTGATTACGAAAATGTAATTTGTATCAGCAAAAGTAACTAGTGATAGATGAACATCATTTAAACTTCGTGGCAGGAAACGTATGGGAAGGCGTTTTTATTGCAACATTTATCTAAATTAATAAGCATTCAAAATGTGTTGATTGTAGCAGTTTGTAAGTCCCAAAATGACAAGTAATGGCTCTGATTGTGCTTTTTACATAGCCGTAGTATTCGTTGCTATTAGTTGATGTACATGTAATAGCCAATCATGTTGGGAGTTGCTCGTGATCTCATAATTTGAAAGCGTGAATGACCATATCTTTCATAATATGTAAACCAGAGTATCATGCCACCCTATCTATATCGTCTTGCATGTACAAAGGGTAATCAACAACTATTATGTTGTCACAAAAAGATAAATTTTTAAGCAAATAAGCCAGGACAAAGGTACTGAGTAGAAGTCAAAACGTGAATGACTTTGACTTTCAGTCAGGCATCTTAATTTGATTCTCAAGTATTCGCATAAATTCTTTCGATTGACGCATAATATCGAGTTACGCAAACTAGTTAAGACGTATTCCTACTGTAAAAAATATTCTGATACCATTTTTCCCCAAATCCCCTACGTTTGTACAACCCACGTATACTTATAGAATCATGCAAGGCACCCGCTACATGTTAGTGACAATGATTAAATTAGATGCTAAAAAAGTGTGCCCACTCCCTATTGTTCGCTTAGCTGTAATCGTTCCTATTATTCGTTAGAGTTAAACCAAGTACCCAAATTCGAAACCTGATATCTACAGGTGCAAACATTCTCCGTTATTACTTAACTAAATAGGAAGGCTCGTTGTACACGCTCCCTTCAATCGTAAGAGGAATATGCATTACTAGATTCCAAGAACGTCTTACCCCATGTCTGTAGGTTTCCGGTCTCCTTATCGTTTTAAGGACGAGTTGTAGAGCTCATTCTGTCCCATAATTAAACTTCAAAAAACTTTGAATTCTAGCCTAGGACTTTCCACTATTCCTTCCGAAATGTATTTTAGATAGGTTTGTCGCACTACTAGTCATTTCTCTGGCTTGTTATCTACATATACGTCTATAACTATAATAGGATTAGATCGTATCCCCATACGAGAATCGCCTAGTCTTACCTTGTCGTTTGTAAGGACTATCTGTGAAATAGTACCAGACTGCTGTTTGCAAATTTCCCCACGTAGGTTGTCGCTCCCCAAATAAGATGCATGTCTACAAACCATGTCATTTAACAGGGCATTAGTGTAGATGTAGAAGGGATGGCATTTTTTTCTGGTTTAAAAATAATATATTGCGCCGTTGTTAAATACTAAAATAAACGCCTACACACTAGAATGAAAGGCCCACATGACCTACAATTCACTACGAAATATAAGGGTTTAGGGTTGAATAAATAATTTTTAGTTAACATTGGATCAGATTCTTGATAGATGGGATGTACATTGAAACATCTTAAGTTTTTTCAAGAAGCGTTAAACCAATTAGACTAGTAGGCATTTCAGATTACATACTCAGTGCTGTAGATAACTTAAAACTTGCGTTATTAACATTATCACTATAAACAAAGACGATGTACATTATTATTGCCTTCATTCTATCATCGCCATAGTAATACCAATAACAATGATTAAACTAACAACAAAGACATTATTACATCCATATCACCATCATCCACTGGCATTGCTTTTATCACCATAACCACTTTTGTCATCATCGTAATCAAAGTACTCCTAGTTGTCATCATCAATTTAATCACTGTTTATCCTAATTAATGCCATCACATCACATCCGCAGCAGCAGCACCACCTCCAAAACTTTAGTACCCCTCCTCTTTTCGTTGGTCGTCACGCACATCATCATCATTACCATATTCATTATCAGTCATCATCAATCATCATCATCCTCCATCATCATCCTCCATCATCATCATCATCATCATCATCATCATCATCAACATCATCATCATCAACATCGTCTTCTTTGTCGTCATCATCATCATTACTACCATATGCATCATCAGTCATCATTAATTACATTCATCATTCATCATCTTTCGTCATCATCAATCATCACCATCAGCTTCATCATCATCATCATCACCACCATCATCATTACCATCATTATCATCATCATTGTCATCCTCATCATCATCATCGTCATCATAATCATCATAATCATCATTATTATCAGCATCCATCATCATCAACCATCGTCACCAGTAGCAGCATCACCATCAATTTACCATGATTATTATCTTTGTCATTGTACTGTGATACATAAACGCAGTTGTCCCTCAGTCTTATATGTTGTCGTACAATCTATTTCAATATTATTGCCTAAGATGGTCTCAATAATGATGAAACATCAAAATTTGGGACCACGAATGGTAAAGCGACTATAGAATTGTATAAAATAACCAGCAACGATTGAAGTTATCATATTATTATTGTAAAGCTGCTTTTCTGCTATGGAATTTATATCCTTATAAGAAAACATTTTTCGTATCCTTGATGTATTTAGCCTAACAAGACACGTTCGGATTCATGCGATTTCCAGCTTCAACGTACTCGTCATATCCCTCATGGTAGCGGGAATAGCAACCCAACGTCAACGTACCCATCATATCCCTTATGGTGGCGGTAATAGCAACCCAACTTCAACGTACCCATCATATCCCTCATTGTAGCCGGAATAGCAACCCAACGTCAACGTACCCATCATATCCCTCATTGTAGCGAGAATAGCAACCCATCCAAGACTAGCGTCTCTTTCCCTGTATGGACCAAATGTTTATGAATGTCTGAAAAGAGAACATTTTTTCATAAATAATTTTGGTTTGTTCTTGTTTAATAATTCACTTTTCTCTTTTTATTCTAGGTGCCTTTTACATCAAGCAGACTATCTCACACAGTCATATGCTATTAAGAGGTGTTCTAAAATTATTGTTTCAATCTTGCACTTCACCATCATTGCAAATTGTGTATATGGGTTTGGTTGCTATCATTTTTAGAAAATGAGAGTTACGAAACGTGATGCACTAATTTAATAACTGATAATAACGAAGAAAAAAATTGATATCTACTAGGCCATTTACAACCCTTCAAGTCTCTTGTGACACGGTAGTCATAGCAAATCAGCGAAATCACTGTCTTCAATTTCGCAAACGTCTATAATACCAATCAGCCTTAGCCAATAGCGTTGTTTGCAACAAAACCGAAACGCAAACATCTGTTTACTTCAGTAACAGGAATTAGCTTGCATAGACAGTCAATCACTACTTAACTGACTGTGATGTATGATATTCTAGCATATCTCAAAGATTGAAATGACCTCTATATAAAGACGGGGTTATTCTTAAGACAGCTACACTGTGGATCTGCAAATTTCCAGGCCATAAAGTGTTGCTTTTTAAGTGTTGCATCCTGTTTCGTAACCTGTCGTATCACGATTAAGCTAGTTTTGGCTAACTCGATCGTGGATGGAAATATACTTACCATTGTGTTTGAATATAGAGTTGGGCCATGTGACCAGTATGTTTAGTTATGAGCGTCGTAAGATTTATAGTAACCGGTTGCAACAAAACAAGGCCATTTATCGGTACCTCAAATGTACCAAGTTATGTTTCCATTTATTTGGGTTATATTACACCCCATATCCATAATGTCCTGTCGCACAGCTTAGTTATTATTGTGTTAAAAAGAGACAAAATAAGCGATTATTAGGATTTATCGTCGAACGAATGATAAGCCCTTCAAACCTGTACCATCTTTTTCCTGAACCATTGTTTTCTCATTGTCAACATCATCTTTGTCATTTTTATAACCACCATCATAATCATCAACGTCGTCGTAACCACATATCACCATTATCTTCATTTTTGTTCTTTGTTATACTGATGCTTACAAATGCTACCACCCTAACCATCAACGAATGCTTGTATAGCATTTCCTAACTCTTACAGAGCTCCCAATCACGCATCTTCCTCAAGGGTTTTCTCATCTTTCTCTTAGCCATCAGCCACAGTCATTCCTAGTTTTTCCAGTTCCTATCTCTATTAATTTGATAGGACTGATCATTACTTAGTTTCTTCAGTACTTCTCGTCCACATTGTCATATTTCCTATTATTCTATTCCTGTCTCTGCCTCTTTTATAGGGCTCCTTGTAAAACAGTGTCCTCATTACATCTCTTTCCTACGACCCTACCGTAAAGTGCCATTGTTTCCTCTCTTCCTCGTTTCCAATTCTGCCACTTTAACTTAGCTCCCCATTAAACAAAGCCTTTACATGGTCGCTAGTCATAACAATGGTTGCAAATGTATACTATCACTCCTTGTCTTTGCCAGCATCCGATCTAAATCAAACTCTCTAGTCTGTACCATCATTCCTTGTCTTTAACAGCATCTCTTCCTCGTTGTCTTTAGGTCATGTCTATCGTTATTTCTTGTCTTTACCGTTATGGCTGGTCTTGGCCAGTCGTGTCCTCTCATTGCCGTTGTCCTTACCATTATCGCTTACTCTAGCATTATTTCTTGTCTTTAATACGGTACCCTGTCTTTGCCACCTTCCGGTGCCATCACCATTGTCGCTGGGTGTTGCCCAATAATCTTGTCTCTATCGTCATCGCTAGCCTTCTTTGCAATGATGGCCAGAGTTTGCCATTGTCCATGATATTTACGATAATCCCTTATCACTATCATGCCTTGTCTTCAGTTTCATGCTCTGTCTTTACAGCTATACTAGCCATGATCTCTTGTTTATACCTTTATCCCGTATTTTTAAAATCGTTTCTACTCCTTGGCATTATCCCCAATCCCTAGTATCATGCTTTATCTTTGCCAGTGCCCCTTATCTCTTCTCTAATTCCTGGTATTAACAATCATCCCTTGTTTTTGCCAATTGTCTTGTTGTGTTGTTTTACAATCTTTCCAAGCCCATGGCTTATCCTTGCTATCATACGCTACCTTTGCCAACATGACGTGTTTTTGCATATCATCCATTCTCAGTTACCCAAATCATTTGTTTCCATCCTCATCCCTAATTTTATCAATCAGGTAATGTATTTACCATTTTCCCTCAGTTCTTAGCATTACCACTTATCTCTACTACCATACCTTATCTGTGCCATCATGCCCGATGTTGGCCCATCTTTCCTTGTAGTTGCCACTACGCTCATTTTTTGCCATATTCCGCTATCTCTACCAAGATTCTTTCATTTGACAATCACGCCATGATTTTGCAATCATTCGTAATATTTGGCATTGTGTGTTGTGCCTCAAATCATATCGTGTCCTTCCCTCATCCACAATTTACAATTATCCCTTGACATGGCCATCATCGCCAGTTGATAGCATAATCAATTATCCCTACTATCATACGTTTTGTTTTCTATGTTGAGCGTTTGCACGTCATCCATCATCTTTATCACAATTACTCGTCTTTAGGTTTATCTCTACTTTTGAAATATTATCAAGTCTGTCACTAACCCATATCATTACTATCATGCTCATTCACTCGCATCAATCCATTCTTTTACCATCATTCTAGCCTTCGGTATTATGTAAATACATTGTCTTCAGAAGCATTCCTAGACGTTGCCACTATTACTGACTCCTACTATCATACAATCTCTTTACATCATGCCCTGCCTTTGCGCATCATCCTTTGTTTTGACCAACCCTTGACCAAACAATCTTTGCCATTATCTCTTATCTCTATCACCATCCCTTGGGTAAAAAATCATGCTATGTCTATGACAATCATCTCCTGTCTTCCCAATTGTCAATAATCTAAAATATTATCGCTTGTCGCTACCATGATACTACATGCGTACCATTATAACTTTGATTAACAATCATGCTTCGTCTTTCCCAATCATTCGCTTTCTTCGTACTCATTCCTAATGCTTAGTGACATTCATTGTCTCAGCTATCATTGCTTCTCTTTACCATCATGCCCATCCAAAGTGCACGTTCACGTTACCATCGTTGTCGTTAGCCTGTAACTCCACTATCATATCATGTCTTTACAATATACATTTCCATCGACTTCCATACACTGTCCTTACGATAAACCTTATAATTATCATCTGTCATAAGAATTCTCGTAGCCTTTACCGTTATCCCTCGACTATACGATCACCCCTTGCTATGAACATCAGTTGTCCTCTCTGTCACTATGCCTTGTCTTACTATCCTGGGCAGTACTTCGGATCCCTCTGTCTTCGCAATTATTCTTCGTCATAGACATTATCCCTCAACGTAACTGTCATACATTGTCCTTGCTATCATGCCATGTCTGTGACAATCATTGCCTGTTGAAATAACTCCGAGATCTGGTGGTAATCCGGCATCTCTACTTCGTCCCTTCTGTTTACAATCATGCCTTGTCTTGTCAAGTCATGGCTTGACAATGGTGTCACTTGTCTAAATACTAATATCCCTTATCTTTAATACTATGCCATTTCATTCCGGACCATTCCCTATCCATGTTTTATTTTCGGCGCAGGTGAGATAACCTGTCCCGCGACTTAACACATATCCTCACCATCATTCCATACTTTTACAATCATGGCATGTATTTGCTTATCTCTGCTTGTTTATGAAATCGTCCAATATATTTGGCAACATCCCATATGAATGAGTACTGGCATACTTGGTCTATAAGATTCTGCTCCAAGGCAGCGCGTCACCCACTGTCTTAACAACCGTTCTAGCTTTTGCCATTATACTATATTTCCACGTGTAATCCTTCCGTTCACAATTTTCTGGTTCCTTAATCATCATCGCTAATGTTAGCAATATCATTCTTCATTTCCATTATACAATGTCTTTGCTATCATGCCTTGCCTTCGCTTATCATCTCCTATCTTGTCCACCACTGTAGTTTTCAAATTTATTGCATCTTTACTCCATTTTACCTTGCTTTTGCGCATCACCATATGTCTTTAGCATAATAATTGAACCCTACTGGTGTACCTTGTCCATTCCACTATGGCCTGCACTTGTGCACCGTCCAAAATCCATTCAACCATCTGAATCTTGGCTATGTCATATCTTGTCAAGTCATGGCTAGTCCTTGGTGTCACCTGTCTCTATACTAACATCCCTTATCTTTAATACTATTCCATTTCGTTTCGGAGCATTCCTTATCCACATTTCTATACTTTGCAGTGCTGATGTACCTTATTCCGCACGTTCCCTACCATCATTCCATGCTTTTACAATCATGGTATGTATTTGCTTACCTCTGCTTGTTTATGAAATCGTCCATTATATTTGGCACCATCCCATATGAGCACTGGCTCTTTACCACCTTTCTAGCTGTTGCCATTTTACTACATTTCCACGTGCAATCCTTCCTTTCAGAATCTCCCCATGCGTTCTCCATGCACACTCTTTGCGATAAAGCATATCACTATCCTTGGTCTTTACAATTAGGCTTGGTATTATAGGTTATCAGTGCCAGCATTTGTTGTTTTTACAATCTGCTCGTGCGATTGCAATAAACCCTAACATTAAGTAGTATAATTTTTCATTACTATAATACCTTTTCTTTACCATCATGTCCTGTCTGTGCGCACCATCCCTTTCTCTACCACCGTCCTTGACGTTGATAATATCCCTTATCTCTACAATTAACCTTATCCTTACTATGTTTCTTCCTTTTTGCAATCATGCCATGTCTTTGCTAGTAAATTCTCCCTAACATTGAGCGTTAGTCCTTATGACTGCTATCATGTCTTTCATTGTATATCCACTGTCTTTACCACCATTCTAGTGTTTGCCATTATACCTTACTCCTATCAACATTTCTTCTTTTTACCATCTTGACATGTAATTGTATCATACCTATTCATACCTATTCATATTCGTATTTAGCGTTAATCCTTGTACTCACTATCGCATCATGTCTTACCATCATGCCCTGTGCTTACCCACCATTTTACTATTTTACCTCATTTCCCGTCCTTAGCATCATGCGATATCTCCACCACCTTCTCTTGCTTTTCCAATCATGGTTTGTCTTCACCCATCATCACCTTTGCTTGCGTTATCTCTTCTCTGTACTATAGTCCCTTATTTTCAACATGCTCAAAATGACCATCAGTTTCTCTACTTCTTCCGTCTTCACCACCACTTTAGTCTTTCCCATTATCCATAATGTTTACAATATACCCTTGCTTCTTACCATCATCTCTAATGTCTACAATATACAACTATTTCTTAGCATCAACTCCAATGTCTACAATATACCCTTATTTCTTACCATCAACTCTAATGTCTACAACATACGCTTATTTCTTACCATCATCTCTAATGTCTACAATATACCCTAATTTCTTACCTTTATCTCAAATGTCCACAATATACTCTTCTTTCCTATCAACATCTCTAATGTCTACCATATACCCTTAATTCTTACCATCATCTCTAATGTTTAGAATATACCCTTATTTCTTACCATCATCTCTAATGTCTACAATATACCCCTATTCCTTAGCACCAACTCTAATGTCCACAATATACTCTTACTTCTTACCATCATCTGTAATGTCTACAATATACACTTATTTCTTACCATCATCTCTAACGGAAACACTATACCATTGCTTCTTAACATCATCTCCAATCTCTTCAATATAACCTCATTTCTTACCATCATCTTTAGTGTCTACAATATACCACTATATCTTATCATCATCTCTAATGTCTGCAATATACCCTTATTTCTTACCACCGTCTCTAAATACCCTTATTCCTTACCATCATCTCTTATGTCTGCAATATACCCTAATTTCTTGCCATCATATCTATTGTCCACAATGTACCACTATTCTCTATCATCATCTCCAATGTCTACAAT
>JANTCA010002986.1:0-11033 GCA_024741275.1 Chironex yamaguchii | reverse complement strand
CCATAAGGACATAAGGACAATAGTAGTTGTAATAGTATTTAAGGAGTGTAAATCTTATAGTAGTTTAGATTTGATTGCAAAATCAGAATCTCAGAGTTAAACGTGATATATACATGACTACTGTGAGTTTTTGTTGTTGATCAAGTCGCAACACTCTTTGACTTGCAAAAGAAGGACGAGAAATTTACTGTGAAGGAGTGGAAGCCAATCAGAGCCTTTTTGTGTTCATCGCTCATATCAATCGAACTTAGCTGCAGATTCTTCCTCTCCCACAATCAAATATTACCTTCTCTGGACTCTCTAAGAACACACTAAGAAACAATATGATAATGTCAACATCCTCTGATGGTGAATAAACAATCACAGACCCATCCGCATTCCCAGAGAGCGAGTGTGCAGCATGCAGTAATAGTTTGGTGTCTGCTTCTTTTTGATTGCTGCTTAATTGCTCAACAACAGCAACATCCGAGGTTGTGATTTGGTAGCATAATTGATCCATCGATTACATTATTCGTCGGCACTGTAATATCTGAAGCAATGTCTCTTTATTTGTAGCAAGCTCTTCTTTCACGATATCTATCAGCTGTGTCATAAAGCAGTGATAAAGAGTTATTAAGAGAAAAAAAACATAATAAATGAATACGTTTTTGCCTTTCCTGGGGTAGTGAGGAGTACGGCAACCAACCAACCCTTACGCCCTAATAGGGTTAGGTTAAAAGTATTTTCACATGTAAATTTGTAGTATTTTAAGGAAACAAAACCTTTTACATGTGACATGGTAACAAGTCAAGACCTAGAAGAACTCCAAGAGCTCAAACCTCAATCAACCCAGTATGATTATTCAAACAACTTTGGTTTCCCCACAATGACTTCCGATTTCATAAATCTATCATTACCAAGTATAGTACAGAGTTATCCCCACAATGACTTCCGATTTCATAAATCTATCATTACCAAGTATAGTACAGGGTTATTCCCACAAAGACGTCCTCGCTAGCACTATAAAGATTCCTTTACTACAAAAGTGATTCGGAATACAGGATTTAGTCACATAACCCCAAAGCGTTAATCAGTTCTAAAATAGCCCATTTCTGGCCTATCCTGATAATTTCGTAAAAATCTATCTGTAACTTTTTGAGTTATGTTGTTAACAAACAAACAAACAAACAAAGGCGAAAGTATAACCTCCTTGGCGGAGGTAAATACTCCAAGCACGAATCACTGTGTCACAAATGATCTGTTTCAGAACAGAAAATCATATTATATTTGAAAACACAAATCGCTGACCTTGTTTCCCATTTTGACTATCCTTTGTACCTAAATGAACTATTATAGAAATGTATGCTAATATTATGCTTACAATAAAAATCTTGTCTTTGTTATGTTTGTGTGTTTTATAACTTTTAGCTGCTTGCTTCTATTTGCGTAACTATTAGCACACACCTCTGTTAGTACGAACAAAGTTCACAAGCAATTCATTTATATTACAAACACCACATCATGACTTTGAGGTTATCTGTACAAGCACCTTTACCTTCATACCACCGCAGCAATTTTAAATCAATTTGTAACATTGTTATCTTCTATATGCTTACAGAGCAAAGACAGTTGTTTGTGACTGAAAATGATAAATGGAAATGTTTTATGTTTAAGAGACATTTGATCCACCATTTGGCATGGTCGATGGAACTTCATTAGATACAGCTTTAACACTTTTGTACCTAAACCTAACTGTACTAAACATAACAGTTTACATAGCATGTTCCTAATCGCAATTCTAGGATCTCCTTGTCGTACAAAGAAAGCAAATGAGAAAATAAAAAAATTACTCAACGTTTTGTACAAATTGTAACAAAATACTGCAAAGACTGGTGCAAGTGACAAATGAAGAGAAAGCACGAATCATGCAATGGTCTGCAATGCACACCATTTTGGTTTGATAAACGCGCCAAAGGCAAGCATACGTATGCTCTAAATTTGAGTTACAAACTAAGTCTTAAAAACATCTGAGTTATTCTTATTGCGTGTCCAGCCAATTACAGCTAAAGTACGAAACACCTTGCCTTTTTGTTATTATTAGGGAACGTATATACAAATCCTGTGCCACTTGAGCTTGAGCATATGTCCCTGTCATGTCCTGTTATTCTAATTTGTTATTGTACAGTATAACATATTATGTCTCAACCATTGACTTCTATTAAGTCTATGGTCTCAACCCAATCTCTCCAGTCTCACAATCAGGAATTATCAGTTGGGAATAGAACTTCAATTGTGTTCTTTTTATGTTACTCCCTGTGTAAAATCTACTGAATTTGTATAATGGAAAGGAAATGGAAAGGACACTATGATAGCAGACGAGAGTATTCTAATGCATGGGAAGCCAAGTATGGATGGATTTCAAAAGCATCTGATGGAAGAGATAACACATTTGTAGAATCTGTCGAGTATTATTTAAGCCTATGGCAGACATCAAAGCTTGCAAATCACGAAACTACGAACAAGGTTATTAGAAGAATAAAGGATTTCTCTATGTCAAGACCACTGCAGAAACGCACTTTCGGAAGCCAGAGGAACAACTTAAGGAATTGTAAGTTAAACTAGCTGTTGCCATGTCACTCTGCTATTCTTACAGTAGACCATGTGGTTAAACTCATAGCATAAAAATGAAAAGGAAAATCATCTGGAAAGAATCAAGCTGCATAGACGAGAGTGCATGAAATTGATTTCAAAAGTAGTAAACCAAGTAAATAAAAAAGAGTTGGCGGATGATGTCAAAGGCCAGAGCTTTTCAATCATGGTAGATAAATCAACCGATGTCTCTTCCACTAGGTTACTGACTGTCATCATAGGTATCATAGTGAGAAGCTTTTGGTGATCTCATTCCATTGATAGAGGCTACAGGTAAAAATATCTTCGAAACCGTTAATAAGTGCATTCAAAGTATAAGATTGATGATGAAGGACTGCATTAGGCTAGGATGTGATGGATCTTCAGTGATAGTTGGTGAACACAATTTTGTTTGATCGCAAATAAAAGCTGTTGCTCTCAATTATATTTCGTCAATAAGCATTTGCCATTTAAAAAGAATATGATGTTGTTTTATTCATGAATATACCATTATTTGAGTGAGTTCCACCAGCAAGTAGCGCCAGTATTATCTTGGAAGTCGATCCCAAAAGTGATGATGATTCATACTGAGACAGAAATCGTAAAGCTTGTTTTCAGAACTCTTTTGCTTTTTGTCTTGAAATTTTGAGAATTTGGCTGTTTTACCTTGATAGTGGTTTGACTTTATTTGGCTTTTTTTCTTCTATTGTTTGACTTCATACATGTACAGACATCTACCAACCCTTGACATAGAGCATTTTATATCATTGATAATATTCCCCATATTGGCAACCTTGCAAAGACTTGACATTGTGGTTCACTTGCTGACGGTCCCATGGGAGTCAAGTCTTGCTGAGGCAGAAGAGCACAGAGAGAAGCGATATGAGGAACTCATCAATGCATGTGAAGAGCAAGGCTGGATAGCGACTCAAAGTCACCTTGGAGTTGGAGCCCGAGGATATGTGGACAGGAAGCTGCTGCAGCTCCTCAGAAATGAGATGGGATTTACTTCAAAGGAAGTGAAACAGCTGAGGGAGAAAGTACAGAGGGTTGCAGAGAAAGCGTCCTTCTGGATATAGCTCAAGGGGGATGATGAAACGTGGTTTGAGGATGATGTGGTAGTAGGGTAGTGAGGAGAAAGCACCTGTTAAATGCGATAAGTGTTGAGAAGCGATCCACGCAATATATAGCCAGTCAGCACCAGTGTTGAGTGGCAAAAATGCTTTCAGGAGGCCAAAACAGTGCCGCGGTCCTCCTCTGATGACCCCAACACATGCTGGATCCAACTGTGGAGCTGCTGACTGGAAAGCACTTGTAAGTGTCACAGTGTTTATTTCTTCTATCATTCCATATAGACATCAACATGGTGCTCTTGTGTTAAAAACAGAAATTTAAGTATGATCACCGGGAGATCGAACCCCGGTCTCGCGACTGATGCAAATCTGACGTCTTTTCTATCCGGCATTTTAGATATCAGATCAACTTTATTTAAAGATACAAACTGCATATGGGTGCGACAATACGTCGGTGTTGATCAGCTTATTGCAAACAGATGTTCTTAATTGTTTTCTATTTGGCTCATTTTATCATCAGTTTTTACTCTGGAAAAGTACATTATTGAGTTACTGTATCTTTACTACAGGGCAACTTTTTAACTACATATTTAAAGATGAAACCATATTACAGCTCCCCATCGTCATTTACACATCCGAACATGAAAAAATTGAGTAAATCGTAAAAACACAAAAAGATATAGAAAGGAATACGTGTGTTATGGAAGTTATAGCACATTGTTCTCTGTTTCATGCTATATCATTATGACAATCCAATAGTCTCTTTTCTGTAAGTATCGTGTACCTATTATGTTTTGTCCTGTTACGGAAGCTAAGCTCTATCAAAGCCTTCCTGACTCTCTCAGCTTCAAACACTATTAGACTTACAGCAAACGAGAGCTTTTGGAATTTCATAGCCACTCACTGTCATGACAAGGCAAGACTGCTCACATTGGGACTGCATGAGATAAACTTCTTTATTGTAGTTAAGAGATATGTATGTGTGTATGTATGCATGCATTTATGTATTTTTTGTCATAAATAATTCACAGAATACAAAATACCAGATCAGAACTTGAAAAAATCTTATTACATGTATTAAATAGCATCAGTGTGATAAAGACAGAAATTGAATGCTAAAAATCATGGATAACATTAAAAACTCTAAGGTGGATGTTTTTCAGAAAAGGTTCCCAATTGCTGAAATGTATGCATAAACAAAGTAACGTTTCAAGAAGACAAAGTAACGATTAAGTTCAAAAAATATATAACTGGTAAAGCTTCTCCGTTCCGTAGATATTTGTTAGTAATAGATGAAAGCGCTGTCTTCTTATTTCAGAAGAACTTCAAGAAATTTGTTTTCTGCCATCTTTTATATTTTGGTTCAAATTCTTTTAACCGGTTTATATGAAATTAACTAGAAGCAACGAACAGAATGACAATAGCTAATGTTTTATAGCGCCCTTCACCACCTCTTTCCATGTTTAAACAGCGATAAAACACAATCAGTTGATTGTTAATAAAAGCTAAGTGATTCTATTACTCAACTTTGGTACAGTGTCAAATCTTTACTAGGGGGCGGAGAGTAGGGGCAGATAATTTGGCAGTTCCCATCCTGGTCTTCTGATATGAGATAAGTTAGAAAGCTTGGTAGCTTTCTGAATATATTTCAATTTTACAGATATCGCATCATCTTAAGTTACTTTCTTGATAAATATGCTCATTAGTTAAGTTATGATAATTATGGATATTCAATACAAAATATTGACTTTCTTTAAAGAGCTAATGCATCTCATATCTTCACTGAACTATGTTCAGTATGTGTCAAGTATACAGGGTATATAAAAAGTATTCTATAGGGGTTATGAGTAAGAGCCCACAAGGGCACAGCAATAAAAAATTAAACAGCACCGAACAATGTTTGTCAATGAAACTTGGATTTCGAGATTCAAATTTACACACTAACCAGTTTCAAATTTTCATTTGTGATTTTTGACATTAATTTTTTTTGCAGGGAGTATTTCACTGTAGAATGGTTTTTACTTCGACATAGCTTTTGAAATCAAAAATATAAGTTCCTTCTCCCATCATTTTGATGTATAGGGTGGTGCCCATCTCCGTTTCCTTAGCCACTCCTTAAATGCTACAGTAAGGAGATTGGTCTGAAGATCGTCCATAGTGGCGTGTTGCATTATATGCCAAAAAGGCAAAGAAATGTCTAATCAGGACTTCGATATGAATTGAGTACTTAAGGATACCTGATGGAACACAGTTTGAAGTTGAGTGTTTTAAGGAGACGCTTTCTGGAATTGACTTTTTGGAAGCTATTCCATACACCAAAATATTGTTTTTTTTCAAGTTATGTTTCATAGGCAATAAAGTTCAGTTATTACGGTATTAATTTGCTAAACTGTCCGATCGTTTTTATTTAGGCAAAGTAGACTTGCATCCACAAACTACGTCAACTGCTGTAAAAGACATAAAGATATTAGAGTACAATCTAAGTTAAATAAGAAAATATAGTTGTCTTATGCTAAAATCCTTTCCATTTCTAAACTTACCAAAATTTAAGCTATCTGGATCTTCCGTACTTTGATACTTTGATATTTTAATGCTTAAAAAAAGTATATATTAATACCTACCTTCTAAAAGCTATGATAAAGAGATCTGAGTTCCAATGCTCATTCCCAATCCAACATTGGTGACTTTGCTATTTAGAAATCCATGCACTTTCCTCTACGAGTACAGAAATTCCTTCAAACGTTCTTCAAGTACATTTGATGCCTGTATGGCTTCTGCAAAACATTCTACATTCAAAATAAAGTCCAATCAAATATAAACGACGTAAAAAGCTTTAATCAAAGGTACTGTTAGGATATTTGCATATGGTAAGCAAGTTTGTATAAAAATGGGCCGATATTTATCATGTGTCTAGAAATAGGATCCACGTAGACAGAAAAATGATACATTAATATCCTACTCACCTCAATATAGTATGATTAAGATTGATAATTGAACATAATCATGGAAATTAAGATTCACCGAAAGTGATTCATCATGAATTTGTGGAAGAATGTTAGCAGTTCCCTTTGACCAATCATCAATTCTGGTACTACAGTTCCCATGTAGATGTGCGCGCCTTCAGAATGTGAAGTTTTATTGCCTTGGTTAAGTGAAAAACCACAGCCTGAAAAGCATAGGGAAATATTTTATTAGTTTGATTCTGTTGTTTTACTCCAAAACAAAAGCACTTGAGCATTTCAAAATTGTTATGTTAAGGTACTGATCAGATCCCCAATAATAGTTCCAATGAAATGCTACGGAATGAAATTAGTGCATTAAGAAAAATATCTTACTATTTAACAATCCTTCATGAGGTTGAGAATTATTTTCTCTTCTTTGGAGATAGGTCAGGCCAAACTTGAATCCAGAAATTGAACAAAACAGTAAATCCTTGTCGTGTCTTACTTTGTTTTGATCAACCCTGAAATGAAAACGTAACATCACAATTCATTAACCTACAATTTTGAGCTACAGTAAAAGTATGGATAAGGTGAGAAGATTAGATGAAACAACATTCTTTGAAGGGAGACGTTGTCATCTTTTTCGAAAGCCAGTAGTATACTTGATTCAAAGTTAACTATGTTGTACCATCTGAATTACACAATGAGACATTACTAAGAATGCGCATATAACCGTGAGGCAGTGTCAAATTCAGCGTCAAAAACAATATAGCAAGGAATTTTTAATCTAGTACTTTAGCTGAGCATAAATTCAAGATCAACTTACATTGGATCTCAAACAAGTGCGTGATGACAGCAAAATATAGGACAACAATGTTCTCATTCAAATTTGTTGTGAAAACAACTTTCTTTGGAAACGACCCAGTATCGATCTTTTCAAGTAAAGACAGTGATGGTAAACTCATCCTTTCTTTTTGAACACTACATTCTCCGGAAAACAAGGTTGTTATATAAAAGTCAATGAAAATAATAAAACATTCCTCGTCAGCAGGCTTGACTTTAAGGTAGCACTTTAAACTCGTTGGAATGTGTTAAGCATGAGAAACAATAGTCATTGATTTCAAGAGGTATGTATTGCTCAGATATGTACCTGAGTGCAATAAAACCAGACTGTGAAAGGATAGCAATAAAGTTAATCAAACGCCAACCGTGTCCTAAAGTGTCTTGAAAGCCAAATCCGTGCATTGTAGCCAAACCGTGATGCGTTTTGGTGAAATTGTCAATTGTAAAGTTTGTATTCTAACACTGTCTTGAAAAGACTTATTGCTCCATGTTCTCCAACAGATGGTTTGTGGAGATCCTGAACACAATTTTTCGTTTGAAATTCTTCTAACAGACTCCACTTTACCTTTGTGTTTCTTAACCAACACATGATATCTCGACGATATAGTTTTGTTTGTCAACCCACCAATGATTGACTGCTCATCAACTGCCTGCAACATTTCTCCCTGACTATACCCACAACACTGCCAGGTAAAATGCTGCGTGTCAAACATCTGCATGAGCAAAGAAGGTATCTGGAGTGATATTATTTAAAGGAACCAGCTGTAGACAGAACACGTTCAGGTAAACTTGGCTGCAGTACACTACATTATTCTCTAAAATCATGAGGTCTTGTAGTCGTTTAACTGTAAGCATTGAACCCACTGACTCATTAAGTGACTCAGTCCAAACAAACGTAAGCAGTACAGTCTCACTGCGTGACAAAAAGATTGATCCATTCCTATCATCTTGTGGGATACAGATCTCTAGCAGCAGCACTGATAAGGCAACAGTTGAATAAAATACTGAAATATTATATACCAGAACCAGCTGTGGATAGAACACAGTCATGTCAACTTGGCTGCTATAAACAACGCCATTTTCTAGAATCATCTAATGTTTGTGGCCTTTTGAATGCAAAGTGATTTCTTTGACTCCTTTACTGGTCTATTGAAGGCATAGTCTTCATCATAAAATTGCCTGTCTATTGGCAGTACAATATTGATGTAAACATTAATGCCTGTCTACTCATTTATACGATATTGACTTTATTTATGCTCAATCTAATTGAAGTACAGTGATTATGATCAAAAACTATAACTCGTTTATTCTTTCTCACTTGTCTTACATTTTTCTGTGCGGTTCTTGGAGACGACAACTCTAGGTTGATACTTGCATAATAAAACTTTGCTGATGTTGAATCTTTAAGTTGTTCTCACCCAATTGGACCAATTGGGGGCATATGCTCTTCTTGATCGTACACAGTCAGCCTGTTGTTTTCATGCATCGCAACGGAACGACATGGGAGATTAATAGGATCCGTAATAATCAAAGCTGGAGGACGATACTCTCTAATGCCTAATGCGTCCACGTTATTATGCGAGGGTTGATCCATGCAGTTATTCAACCTCATAATAAAATGGGACATTATTAAATAAGACCAAGCATTCTCAGTGGACACAGGTACGTTTGCAGTTATCCCTGGCACAAATATTTCAAGATTTAGCTTGATACTTGAATGAGTTAAGTCAACAGTAATTACAAGTGTTAGCAGTTGATGTTGAGTGGTGATAGGTAGACCACTAGTCAAATATTGTACAACATCAAAGAAGGTAAAGCTAGTAGTTGATCTTGCAGGTCTAGGCACAATGCTGGTTAAGGTGGTAGAGGCATTGATTATTCTCTGATAGCACTGCCATTCCGGGCATGAAATGCTTGCTAGGGCAGCTGCAATTCTCTCATGTCAATATGATGGGTTTCATACCAAGCAGCCGGACAAATATTGTCGTAATACATAAAGCAATATCTTTGTATATCGTTCCTACCATGAATGCAAATTATTATAGTTAGCATTTCCGCAAAGTTCCATGCTACTACACCTCGATTCTTTATTGTTGCCACATTTTCCCAACATTTTTTCGTTAAAATGTTCTTAACTCATAGCTGCTTTACACGCATGACTAATTACAAATAAATTCATCATCTTCTCTTTTGTAAAAAACCTGCACCCACCCCAAACTATTGTTCTTGCTCAAGATTGCTCACCAAAGTCGATATCTACATGTTCATGTTTGGTGTCTATATCTACGTTCTTCTCGAAATTGAGTGGTACGAATTGATCAACTACATATCCAGACATAAATGCAGTGTAGTAAATTGCAGTTTCAGTACAGGAATGGAAATCTTGCAGGGCACTGCGTATTACTTGGTTCAGACGTTCATTAATTGATTGTACAGAGAAGTTTTCTATAAAAGATGTTTATTACAATCGAAAAATATCCAGCCTACAGTCCGCAAAAAAGCAAACTGGAAAGCAAAAACCCAGAATCGTATAGATGTTAATGATTACAGTACTCACAGTAAGAATTCTTCTTTGTTGCACAGAAAACATTTTTGTACTACTGTGCCGCCAATCATCCTCTCAAATCGATTTATCTACCATGTTTGAGGAAATATGAATCATTGTTTAATGCTCGTGAGACAGTAAGCAGAAATAGTTCAATTATGGTACAAGTTGATTTCTGTTGAAAACTGTAGTGAAACCCATTGGCGGGCACTTCTGTGGCCATGTGGAACATTTATAAATGACCCAAGATTGCCTTAAACATTTATCATTAGGCGGAGGAGAGAACCAAACGCGAGAGAATATTCCAAATTACATGAAAACCCAACTGGAAACATATTGTAGTAATAGTCTGTTCTTGCTCGACCTTTGACGAGAAGAAGAAGATAATTGGCTCATAAAGCTCATAAAGAAACAAGTTTCTAAATCTTTGTCTCACTATGTTTATGACTTTACATTGGCCAAACTTGGATTTGAGAAATTAACGTTGCAAAGTACCAAAACGATTTACCTAGAAAAAGGCAGTGACTAAGTTTGAAAGCTTTATAAAAACCTCATGCCAGAAGCATTTTAATATGAGAATAAAAGACACCTTTACTTTACTTTTGAAAATGTTTGCCCATGTTATTCAAATAGAACTGCAATGAATTTGTTTCCAATAGTTAACACGACTTGTTAAAATCATTTCTTGCACCTCAACACTTTAGACATCTGTATCGCTATTTCCAAGTGATGGTAGTCGTGTTGCCCAAAGTATTCTAGGTCTTTTATGTTGACGTCTTTTAGTTATTTTGTTATAATATTATTTATGTGTATTGGTTCTCTATTTAGCATTTATAACACTAAAATAGATATCTATATTGTCAAGTTAAGAAAACTATTCTTTACCTACTCATAGAGCCCTAACCCAATAAGATTCCTTCCCTACACATTTTCAATGCAGCTGTGAAGTTTTAGATAGATAGATAGATAGATAGATAGATAGATAGATAGATAGATAGATAGATAGATAGATAGATAGATAGA
>JANTCA010002984.1:0-11034 GCA_024741275.1 Chironex yamaguchii | reverse complement strand
TATATAGAGAGAGAGAGAGAGAGAGAGAGATAGCTATAACTATATATAGATATATATATAGCTATAGCTATATATATAGATATATAGATATGTATTATTTTTATAGATATATAGCTATAGATATATACATTATATTTATAGCTCAATCATTCTTGTTTATTAAATATATATATATAAACTCAAGACATAAACACTTTTTAACTTTTGAATATTTCTTCTTCAGAAATATATATTCTGATGAAATGTTAAAGTATGGTGTGTTTGATATACATATTATGTGTATATATTTTTGTATATGTACATATATATATGCGAAAGGTCTCGACCAAGTATGTTTTGTTGCGACTTTTGCGTCGAAACAATTCACGAAATTCATGAATGGGTCAATTTTCTCATCAAAAGCACAGTTGATGTGCACCTTTAATTTATTATATACCAAGGTTATCGCATTTAGTTACATAGAATCTTCTTTATCTACACCAATTCTGCTACCATGACACGATGATCCAAATCTCTCACTTTCATTTCGCTAACAATAAGGTCCTCTGGTAGTATTTTAATCCTGGCTTTTCTATTTCATTTGAGACATTTTGTTATATCTTGAGAAGTTTTCTTTACTTAAGTAATATGGCCGGTACTATATTCAAACGATCGTGAAAGAACCTTACCCTTTCAGTTTTTCACCTCGTGGGCTGGTAGCCTTTAAGACATCATAAAACTCAAATCAAGGGACGAGCGTGAGGATCGATAAAGCATAAGCTGACATCTTATAGATACGACAACAGGCTTCCGATTGTCGGTAATCCCTTGTCTTTCTTTATCTTGGGTTATAACTTGAAGGATTTGAAACTGATTGTCATAAGTGGCCCTTGCAATGGTAGCATGTAGTACAGCTGTCTTCAATGGATGTCTGAAGTACGATCTGTGTTTTAGCTAGTAATTTACAGAAATAGAACAATTCAGTAGACAGAATGGTCTTTTGGAACGATAAGAAGTAAGGCTATGACGACGACCAATTGAGAATCAAAGCAGGAGATCTCGACTATCAACAATATGTATTTTCAATTGACCTAAACCGTTCAGTAGGAAAGGTCGACAGATTTTCAGTCATTTAACCCCGATCTTCTATTCGTGTAATCAGTTGTCTGTTTATTAAAAAATAACCGGACCAGTGGCTTAGTAGTAGAGTGCTGGCCTTGCGCGCGGAAGGTTGAGGGTTCCAATCCACGACTGGGTCATACCTAAGACTTAAAAAGTTTGCTTCCCAGCTAAGCACTCAGCACTCATGGGATAGATTAGGAAGTTAAACACACAGTGCTACCAATAGGCAACCCCTCTACTGTATCATTTACTGTGCTTCCACAGCTGTTTGGCTCAAAGGCTAAGGAAACTTAGATAGGCACCACCTCATACACCAAAAATGGTGTGGTAAGGATTTTAACGTTAGCTATCAGGGAATGCAATCACGTGTTGTTGCCGGCAACTGAGGATTGTAAGTTTGAGCCCGGTAGCTCCCTATTGTGACAATGCTTCACTCTTGAGAAACGCACCAATGCAACTGGGGCCGGTTAAGGTACTATATATACAAATATAGGTGAAGGAGATTTACATCGTAGAATGCTAAATATATAATTTAGTGTAAATAGTATATATTTAGTATAGACAGTACATATATCGTATGTATATACATGTACAGTATATACATGTATAAACAATATTAGCTATTGGTTCAAGGTTGCGTCTCTAAAAATATATTTAAAAAATAATTATTATCACAACAGTGGTAAACATGGAAGTTTATAAATAAACTTAATGATAAATATAGTCACAGCAGGGATGAAAATGTATTTTTAAAAACAAACATAAAATGTGCGTATAGTAACAAGTGACTACAAAAGTCAAGACAAGCAAAAACTCTCAAAGTCTTTAGTGAATTTCAAAGTAGCAAACAGCAAACAAAAGCGACATAGTCTAAGCTATTAATAGCAGACAACAATAGTGTCTCCGTTTCAAAAGTAAACAATTGACAATAGCAAAACAGTGGATAATCAGGACTATTGTTCACAAACATTGCATGTCAACGTGTCCTCTTTTTCCATCATTTTTATCAGTGAATTATCTAAATCAATTTGCGGTACATATCCTCAAAGTGACTCTTACTCTGAATGCATCAATCTTATTTGCAAAAATGGACACGAATATGAGGACAAGAACTTGAAAGCTATAAACAATTTACCCTTGTTGATTAAGCAAGTAAGACGTGACATTTTTCAAGTCTTTAAAAGTTTCCGCGACAACTTACCAAAGTGCCGCGATTTCAAATACACACAATGTTTAACGTTAGTTTCAAAGGTAAACCGTACATTTAAATTAGACAGAAAAATTTTACTATTGAGCAGCTATCATTACACAAATATCTTTTTAAAATGTTTCAGTAGCTTCTTTGGTCTTTAAATGAAAAATCCAAATCCAACAACTGACTTCGCGAAGTTTACTACGCGAAGGCAAAATATGGTCAGTACACATCGTGACATTTTTGGCTGGCGTTTATTTGTTATAAATTAGTTACCATAATGTAAAAATTTGTTGCTTCGATAAATCGGCTACGGGAGATCCCTCGTTGCTTACTGTTTGAAAATGCTGATTCAAAGGTTTTTCGTGTGTGCTATGACCCCAAGTGTTACATTTTACGCCCGGACCGCGGCAATGTAAAACTTGAGGCTAATCAGAACTTTACTTCTGTTCTATTTTGGTTATCTAAGGTCCAAGTTTCAAAATTCAAGTTACTTATTTGATTGAAATAAATCGTTTCTAATTGCGTATTCTTATATTCGTATTACTGTAAAACAGTACACTTAGCTTCGGTCTGTGGTCGCATAATCCTACAAAAAATTGTGTTGTCACGGCAGGCAGATCAGCGGAAATTCAACTTTGAAAAATTATTACTCCCTACCTGAGAAGCTTTTGGTCATTAAAATCACGTTGCATGTCAAATTTAATGGAGGATCCAAAACTGTTCATTCGTTTGCATTATGATCGACGGTTCAATAGATCTTACATAATTCATGCAGCATGGTACGAAAATTGGCTTAGACTGACTTGACTTCCATCGTGAAACCGCCTTGTAAGGGATTGTGTGCAACAGCTAACTAAGTGATAATTTATTATGGACTTTTATTTTGTTGACAATGATTACACAACAGACTACTTTGCCAATAAATTGCTTGGACGCCTCTCAAACATTGATAAAAGCGCACCTGTGGCGAACTCACGTTCAAGTATTGCTCTTATGATACGACATTTGCTGTAACCTTGCTTTTGTAACTTTCTGTTTTTATCAAGTAAACATTTTTATCGAAGATTTACTAAATGCCTAGGTTTTTGAGCTGTACAGACCTAAAGGGTACGTTTTTGCCCCCCCCCCAAACGAAAACCCCACCATCCGCCACTGCCATTGATCCTGATGGGTTCTTCCAATGATGACATAACATACTCCACTCCATTAATGTCAATTGGTTTAACGCTTAACCAAAGGCATTGTGGTAAAATTGTAGCGTCACTAACAAGTTCACACTCAACCGATTTGGATAACTCCGTTTATTCCTTTTACAAAGGAATTAACCCTGAGTTAAAAAAATTGAAAAACCAAGAGAAACTAACACAACGAGAGCGACAAAAGTGTTAGTCAGCTGCGAAAATTTCCCTTCTAAAAAGGCACTGCTTGCCCCCTGCCCCCTAAGAGGAGGGTAAGGAGACAACTGCCCCTCCTGTCCCCCAGCGTAAGGGCCCCTGCTTGCAGATGCCTGGGCCCTGGAAATTTACCTCACCTACTCCCTCTTGATGGTACTGGGTCAGTAAGCAAAGCAAGAAACTGGCGCTTGTAGCGTCTAAAAATAGTTTTACATATTCTGCTGATTATTTGTTGAGGTAAAATTGAAACTGAAAACTTGTTGTGAAAACTTGATATGATACTACTAAAACACATCTGTAGTGACGCAGTCATCATAACATGACCCCAAATGCACCTCCGAGAAACAACGTCCTGGTAGCTCAGTTGTCAGAGCATCTGCCCGGTAAGCAGAAGGTCGCGGGTTCGGATCCCGTACGATTTGTTTCTCAGAAAAACAACAATCTAACTTTAATTTCAATAATAATCAAACGGTCATAACTGCAGGGTCACAAACAAGTTACAAATCAGTTACACATCCATCAAAACTTTAGAAGTAATGCAAACCTGCCCAAGAATTTAGCTCTTATTGGCTGTAACGAAATCAAAATATAATTTTAGATTCCCGCATGTATTAACAGGGATGGCACAACCGGCGGGGTCGGGGGGCATGCTCCCACCCTTTTCACTAAGCATGGCGTTTTGAATGTCTATTATAGGTAACTGAAAGCAAGAGTTAAACAAGTTCCCTGCCTGTTTAGGGAGATGACATTAATCCAACAGTGTTGTCGGCAGAGTTTATTATGCTGCGCACCATCTGTTGAGATTCAAATCCGACTCATTTTGACAGAGTTTTGGCCAGTTTCAGGGAAATTTCATTGCATGAAAGAATGATGATGCCGAATGTTATTACAGTTGATAAAGTTGTTCTTTTCACAGGTCGCACAACCACAACACCTGAAAGATCATTTTTATATGGCTTCAGTCAACGACATCACAGCGACGATTTAGTGCATTGGCCATACTCATTTCCTGTAAAGTTGTTGTGGACAACATGTCGTTGTTAAAGTTGCCAATGAATTTGTTGAGAAGTGTCCAAATTATAAATATGAGTTAGGCATATTTTTCGAAGATGATTTACAGTTAAAGTAATTCAGAACTGTCTTCAGTCGTTTTTGCTCGTGGAGATGATTAATAATTTACACACCTTGGCAAGTAAAACACGATTTGAATAAGGAACACTTTCTTTACTCTGCTGTTTTCCTGTCACTTTTTGTGCCTTCGAATGTGAGTTTTTATGCCTCTTAGATTGTTTGGGCCTCCTTGTTGACCATTGGTATTGCTTTCTAACAAATATTCTAACTCAAAATAACTTCAAAATAAGGTCTTCCTGCACTATAGAACTCTAAAATATCAACGTTTTCGCACCCGGCGCCAACCATGGTGCACCGTCTGCAGATATTTACAACTTATTTTGCCCCCTACCCCACTTTAATTACCACCGCGCGTCCCCTGATTAATTATAAAAGGGAGTTATTAAATTACTTAATATGTTAAAAATTAGAAGAATGTAACTTTGTATCCTACAGTTTTCAAATTAGGTTTGACATGACGATATGAAATTGGGCGAAAGAGTACTCGTACATATAAGGATACTTGAAAATCCATGACAGATTCCAAGTGATCATTTGCACTTTTCTACAGTTATGTCAATACACAGAAATAGACATGATACCTTTGCTTCACAGGGCGATTCTGTAGGTCAAGTTTTCAAAGTACCTTGAAAATAATTTGTTTCTTCCAGATTCTAATACTCTAAACGTACAAAATACAATGAGCACTAAAAGAATATATGTTCCAATAGAACTCTATAAATAAAGTATATCCTTGTTCTCTTTACACTTTGAATAAACATTTTTTTTAAGATTTACCATTTATGGGTTCGGTTTTACATCCTTTTCTAAATCTGTTGCTCTGTTGATGCTTTGGCTCCTTCCAAGCACGAGGGTAGATTTATTAAAGCTTTAAAAGCAAGTACCTTACATTCACATACTTTAATTTTTTCTTATCAATCCAGACCTGGCTCTGATGAAGACGTTCCATTACATCAAGAAGGCATTAATCCAATATTATTTAATAAGCAGCAACAGCAAGAAAAGTGAAATATATTCACACAATCCATACTCAGAATGAATAGTTCTGGCAAGATGCCCTGGTTGTCGTTTCGTATTGTCAATTTAGTGTTTTCAAAGAAAAATGTATTAATGAGATAGCTTATTCACCTAGGTATTGAAGGAAGACTTTTGTCTTTCAAAAAACATGTAGAAAGCGTTGCGGAGACATTGCCTCATTGGCTTTTTGGTTCTTTGCATCCTTGTCTCCTTGTCTCCATATCTCCTTGCCTCTTTATCCCTGCATCGGAGGCTCTGCATAACCATTTAACACCAACATATCTTTGTAGCAATATTTCTGATGTTGCATTGCATTATTTCTCTCTTCTCTCACACATCTGTTATCTTAGCAGGACATAAAGTTTCAGCATTTGCGTCAGGGGGATTATGAAGGCTAATGCTCAATCAATCTTGACCTCCCTCTATTTATCAAAAACGAGTTCTGGGTAAAGGAACTACAAAAGAGTCGAGTGTTACAACGATTCGCTGAAAAAAGAGCCCAGGTGTAACGCAACTACTGATTCCATAATTAATTGAATATATACCAGATGACAGACGATTACAAAATATAATTACAGCACCATCAGTGATTTCTGATTTACTTAGTTGCAAGCTTGTCACAACCAGGAGTAGTAGCGACATTAATCTCTCATTGGCTATAAAATGCTCCTAATAATGTTGGTCGCTAATAAATTCTGATATCGACGTTAAATTTCTGACATGAAGAAAGAGGCTCAGGATAGAGCACATCGTCAGATCAGATGGTCACCAAGGTGGCTGCTGTAGTCTTTACAGAGTCGCGCCACAAGCGCCGATTCATGGCCTGCCTGAACCCACCCATCAGACGCAACCCCATCCAGTCTTCAATGTTCCTGGTCCAAGTCTTAGCTGGCCTGCCACTGGTGCGCTTGTCATCTGGTTTCCCTTGAATTCAAATTTCTTCTAGGTTGTCCTTCTGCCGGATGATGTGACTAAACACTTGCAGCTTCCTTTTCACCATATGGGGCCTTAGCATCAGCAATGTGGTGAGATGGTTCAGCAGCCATCTGTTGTTTCTTCTGTCTCTTTAACATGTATTTAAGACTCTGCGGTAGCACCACATTTTAAAAGCGTCATTTTTTATGGACTTTCTCTCAAAAAGCCCACGACTCACTACCGTACGACGTAACTGCAAATGCAGATGACCTGATGAGAAGGAGTTTTGAGCTGGTTACTGATGCTTTGGCTTTTCATGAGTGGATAAAGTTTTTAAATGATGGTTCTTACATCGACGAAAAATGTTTTCTTCACAAAAAAACCGAAGGCTCAAATAATTTGCTAAATACAGTTAGCCTGGACTTGATAGTTAACGAAATTATAATGTATGTGGTAACTGAGCAGTTTTCAATCTTCGTTTGTAATCATTGTTGGTTTTGTCTTTCGTAATGGTTTCATATGCACAACAGGGATAGACACAGAAACTGATCGTGCCCAAGAGCGTTGCCCATTATAATTTCCTATAGCACAATCCCTTTTCTACTTTTTCAGACGGCGCCCCTGTGGTAAGCGCATGGTTTTCACAGTTCTGTTGTTAAGACAGCTGTCATGCCTATAAAACTTGTGATAATTATAAATTTCTTGCAAGCAAAACAGAAGGTTTTCTTTGGATCTCCCAAAAATTCCAGCCAATGATTGTTATCGAGTTACAGTAACCACGAAAGCGACCACAGCTTATTGACTGAAAAGGGCCGACGACGTCTCAGTTGACCGCGACTAAGGCACATGAAAAGCTGTCACTATAGTATAATACTGCCACTATTATTGCTATTTTACACTCGGTTTCGTGCCGGCTAAATCACCGAAATTTCTCCAAATTTCAGTCATTGTCACTTTTGAGTAGTCTCTTAATGCTCTTAAGGCAAAATTGTATTTTTGGAGTTACGCGTGGTTCAAAAATAAGAATTTTGTGGCAGCCAACCAATCGCAGAAAGTTAAGCACCTCCTCCGAAGCGAAGGAGTTGATCGTTTATCGATCAACGTGTGAGGATGTTTTGGAGAATTTGTCTTTTGAGGAGTACCTTTATTCTTCCGTGGACTTAAAGAAAAGAAATATAGTATTCTTGTGGAGGAATACACCTTCCGTCGTCATCGGAAGATTTCAGAACCCGTGGGCAGAATGCAACGTTAGTATAGCCAAGGAAAAGGAAATTGTTATCGCACGTCGAAGGAGTGGAGGAGGTGCAGTTTTTCATGATCTTGGTAACTTAAATTGTACTGTTATAACGGAACGTTCAGGTTATAATCGAAGGTTTAATTTATTAACAGTAGTTAAGGCAATCCGGGAATACCAGCAATGTTATGATCTAGAGGTGAATGCAAGAGATGACATCATGACTAAAGACGGATTTAAAGTCTCAGGTACGGCTGCCAGGTTGGGATTGTCATCTGCTTACCACCATTTTACTTTACTATGCAATGTGAACATGGAAAACTTACATGGAATACTAACACCTTCTGTGTCTTTGCTAGAATCTACTGCTACCAAAAGCCTGAAGTCAAAAACAAAAAATATTTTCCCCAAAGGGTGGGACTATGTTGATCTGACGTGCTTCATAGCAAACGAATTTGCGAGACGTTTATCTTCAGAAGATTGTAATATTATTGACGTAAATCCGGCTGCTGCATCCTTGCCTGTTGCATTCCATAATTTGAAAAATGAAATGAGTAGTTGGGGATGGATTTTTGGCAAAACTCCAAAATTTACTGTCAAATCCCGTGTGATGTTGGAAGAAAAAACAGCAGAAATCAACATTGAGGTTGACAAGGGTGTTATAAAAAACTGTGAAATATTCCATGAAGATCCAAGAGTTGTAAAAGAGACTAAGCCAATCGTGTCATCTTTAAGTGGAGAACATTACTACAAACCAACTGCATCAGTTGTGTTATCACAAGTGTTGAATTCAGTGCCTCGTCAAAGTAGAATTAACTTAGCCATTGTTGAATCAGTTTTGTCGTGTATTCCTTGACAAATTATTCCTCAAATTTCTTATTTTGAGGTATTCACCATAGTTTTATATTTCTTTAAAAATTGGTATTGATAAGTGCAATAATTTTGAGTGCATTGTGCATGTGCCTGTTTTCTGTGCTTTAGTTTCTTTTAACATATACTTTCTTAAACAAAGGCAGTCTGGTTGAGCCTAGGTTACTTTATTTCTATTTCATGCAAGTTGGTGTCTTATGATCTTCATTAATTGGCTAATCTGTTTGCATAGTGACCAAAACACTTCAGCACTTTCTTCACCTCCCAAGTTTATCATTTCACACTACTAATACCATTTATACATAGAACTTCATAAATGACAGGGACCATGCCCAGCTCCAAGTAATCAGTTCTGATCAGGCTACGCTCAGTCCAGTTTTCAATTGCCATGATTATCCACTTTTATATCATTAGTACCCAGGCCTGTTAAAGTCATTTGCATATTTAATAATTGTTGCAATACACAAATCCATAATGCTAGCTCAATTTAGTGTAGTTTACCACATTCCTCCCCTCTGGTTCATTATACAAGACGTAAATATCAATAGTTTACCTTAACAAAAATAAGCACTTAACATATGTAGTCCTTTAAGTGTGCTGATGGTTTCCTAGTACGTACTGGGCAACTTGTTACAGGTACGCCAGTGACTGGGAAGGATCAATAACTCTTTCCTTTGTCACCGTGGAAGGTAGATGGTTCTCTCCAGCTTTTAAAGAGCTAAACAGATTCCCCTCAGTATGCTTATCATCTTCCTTGGAGGTAGTATCACCCATAATCATTCTTGCAGGAGAACTTGATGTTGGTACAGGCACATTGCTTATTTCAGGTACTGCTGGTTCATTCAAATCACTTGCCCTCATACTGATACTCTCTTTGTTCTGTGATTTGCTTGCACTATGTATCTGCTGAACATGTCGCTTGACTAACCTCGGGTCTGCCAGATGAACATCTTAGGACACCCAACCTTGAACTTCCTGAATCACACCCTCCATCCAACCATTGTTTAATCCCAACCCCTTCATTAAAACTGACTCTCCACTTGTAAATCTCCTTTCTTTACCAACCGTTTCTTACTATCATTACCTCATGCTTCCTCTTGACTCTCTTCCCGATATCTGGCTTCAACAGTCCATTGCAATAAGTGAATGATGTCCCATTAGCAACTTGGCTGGAGAACACCCAGTCGTAGAGTGAGGTGTTGTGCGACAACAAAGCAGAAAATGCTAACTGTCTCTGAAAAGCACTTGTGTTGATTTTTGAAAGTGCTCTTGTAAAAACGTACACAGCACGTTCAGCCTGACCATGTGATGATGGGTGATATGGGGCTGAAGTTATACGTCTGATGTCATTACTTTCTAAAAAGAAACTAAGTTCTTCACTAATAAATTCAGGGCCATTGTCTGTGACACATAGCTCAGGTAAACCACGAGTTGCAAAAATTTGTCAAAGTTTGTCGATGGTAACTTGAGTTGTTAATCCTGATGCTGGAATAACCTCTAACCATGTTGAGTGAGCATCGATCACTATCAAAAACATTTTGTTGTGAAATGGTCAAGCAAAATTAACGTTTAGCCTTTGCCATGGCTTTGTGGGTCATTCCCATGGATGTATTAATGCTTTATCTGGTTGCTTTTGGTGACACTGACACAGGTCACATATATTACCTAATTGCTCAATACCATTATCTATGCCATACTACCGTTCATAGAAAAATTGCAATGTTTTCTTAAGAGATATCGATGTGGTATGTTCAAATGCAAGTTGTTTCTGTCATGAACATTTATTGGGTATACTGTATTATAAGCAATACATATGGAAAACATTCTACTTTTGCTCCAATTTGTACATTGCAATTCCACATTTTGTGCATTCCTGATCTGGTGCTGGGCATTTCTTGTCTTTACTAAGGTGATTTGTGTGTCCACAACGGTAGCAAGCTCTGCTCTGATCTCCTTTGGTCCCACTTTTCTGTCCTCCTGTTGCTCCTCTTCCTTGCCATTTCTGTGGTTGTCAGCTAGAAACCGTGCTTTCCTCCATGGATTGCCATTACTTCCTCTTTGGAGTCTCTGACACTCACTTTGGACATGCCTGCTTCCATTTCTAACAATCTCTTGGCCTCTCTGGCCACATTGAGTGCTTGGACCAGTGTTAGTCCTGCTCCAGCTTCAAACAAATG
>JANTCA010002983.1:0-11034 GCA_024741275.1 Chironex yamaguchii | reverse complement strand
TTATTCATTCATTCATTCATTCATTCATTCATTCATTCATTCATTCATTTATTTATTTATTTATTTATTTATTTATTCATTTATTTATTTATTCATTCACTCATTCATTCATTCACAATTCAAATCTTGTTTATTCACTCACTTATTCATTTATCCATTCACATATTAATTTTTAATTCATTTTCCAATTTACTCATTAATTTCTTTATTTATTTATGTGTTTATTAACGTTTTGATTTGTTGATTCACCCACTTAGTTATTAATTCACCCATTTTACCGTAGTTTGAGAGATTAGATATCTTGCTGTCATAAAAGGTCTTTTTTTAGATAAATTACAAAGCAAAAGCAAGAAACTACATAAGTTTATGACACAAATGAATAAGAATATATAGTGCAATATAATACAAATATCCGCAGGCTCAAAACAGCACATTTATCTCGACTTTTAAGCAAACAAGTGTGGTAATGTATGGTTGGCAATGTACATGGGTGAAATAACTTACCATGTGTCTTTTCAATATTGTCCGTGTTTTCATGTATTTGAGGCAAAACTCACAAAGATATAACTTTGGTGCACTACAATATAGAGAAATAGTTACCATTAAATAAATAAATAAGTAAATAAATAAACAATCAACACAACCCCAACCATATCCACCCCGATAACAAAAATAAACTACATGGTATGTGTTTTACTTAATAGTATTCTTTTCTCCCATGCCTCTCCCCCCCCCCCCCTTCTTTGTGGCTTATAACACTCTTAGAGAGTCAAAAAGAGAGGAATGCATTTGCAAGTGTTAACAGAGCACTATAACATGTTTGGACAATCCTTTCGTGGTACAAAACTAGTCAATTGTAAACGATAAAAGGAAAAGATAAAAAGAAAAAGACAAAGCATTGTTGCCAATCTGCTTACAGAGATATGGTTTCCTGGTTTAAATGTAGACAGATTCCAATACACTTAGATGGAAAGATGATCTAGCTATGACAATTGTCCTTATAAATTTTGACGCATTTTGAATGTTTTGGCAATCACTTCAGCATAACATCTTCATCTATTAATGCCTTCGACCATCTGGTTTGTGTTGTCAAGCTACTATACCATGGTCATTAACAATGGCATCGTCACACAACTGCAGTCCTGAAGACCAGAGTGAAGGGCATAGAAACCCCAGAAATCACTACAATGCTGCCTTTGGATGTACACCAAAAGTAAGCCGCGGTTGTGCCCAAGGTGGGTGGTGCCAACCGGTGCTGCCCAGCACTCACATTCACTGCAAGGAGAAAATTTTTACTGCCAATTTTTTTCATTTTTGTCTATATAAATATCACATTTGAATTGTATTTTGGCCTTACTGGAAGTCATTTTAAGCTCTTAATATGCAAAAAAACTAAAACATCTTAGGAAGCCACTCAATGCCATAGGCATGACGCATGTTTTGGCATTCATTTTCGCTTCCTTGTTTATGATTGGCTAGTTTTGCTACACGTTTCATATAAATAGGTTACCATATACATATACTTTCCTTTCTGACGTTTCATACTCTGAGGAGTGTCAGACGAAAAAAGCTTTTAGGTATAATTTCAGCGCAATGTCGCAAATTTTCAAGTCAATATAAAATAAATTCTTGCCCAGCAGCCAACATAGACATAAGTGGAAATTACCTGGCATATTCTTGTGGGTATGGTGATGAATACCATGTGTCAATCTCCCATCGGCCAAATTCAATGACTGGTGGATATCTGGCATTGGAAGCTGGAATAATGGGAACAGAACCAGTGCATGAGTTGGCCTTTTCTTGAGCTTTCTGAAAAAGTTCTTCATCTTTTTCTGTAACACCTAAAAATTGTATTATAACAAATCACTTAATGTCTTTCCACAAACATAACATAAAACGTTAATTGCTTTGTCCTAGGAGACTGTCACTCTTACTTAATGACATGGTAACATATAATGGCACTAATTGGCCTTTATTGACTGGTAGGAAGGAACATGGTTACATAGGCATACTGCCAGATAGACGGACAGATGCAGACAAACAAATCAATAAATATATTGGATTAGATTAAATTTGATTAGATAGATAGATAAATAGATAGCCAGATAGAAGGACAGACAGATAGATAGATAAATAAGACAATAAAACAGACAATAAAACATAAAAAAAGACAATAAAAAAGACAATAAAACATATGCTAAAAGAGACTTACGACATTATTTTTGTAATATTAATTAATCTCTTTCTTATACTTTATATGCTATATCAAACTTCAGGCTTCTAGTGGCAAATGGAAAAAAGACGTTTAAGTTACAAACCAGGTAGCCGGGGTGGCTTTGGTGGTTCAGGCTCAGGTTCAGATTCTGGTTTATACTTGTAAGATCGTCTTTTTGGCGTATCACTGTTTGCCAATGGGCACGCCAGTACACTGCATGAAGAAGAGAGGGACTAGATAAAATACAATCACAGAAAGTCAGAGTGCAAAACCTTAGCTCTAAGTCTATCTTATCAACCCTACACAAAAACTAATGATCACTGTATAAGATATTGCTTTCATACTTCATTATTTTAATTCATCTTCAATACCAGTAAGTTATACCTACTACAGGGTGTTCTTGATGCAATTTTATCAGTTGACAATGACTTGATTTTCGCAAAACATTTAATGTCCTGCAGAAACACCACAGCTTATGCAACTAATAAGGCTCCCTCTATCTTTGAGACAGCATATATATGCCAAGTGCTTTACAGCTGGTGGACATAATGGGATTCCACCCCTCACCATCATCAGAAAGAATAACTTTGCAGTATCGGCTCTGATTCTTTAACTGCACTTTTGAAGTGGCAATGCCCAATCTGTTTAGAATGTGGTGCTTATACCACTTATCAGTTCTTAAGACAATTCTGATAATCTCTCTCAATATCTTGTAGGACAGATGTTTTTGTTCCACCCAGATGAACAAAACATGTTTAATCATAGCATAACTTACCTTCTGTGAGTAGCATATTTACTCAGAAGGTTTCCAGATCCATCACAACCAGGAGTCGAACAAGGGCCGCCACTAAAAGCAAAACAATATGTATTTTATGCATGTGAAAGGATCATACCAAGTTGTAAAATGAGACATGAATGAATATATTGCAAAACTACATTCACAATAAATTAGTTCTAAACACATCTCTTCAAAAATTGTTTGCACACAAATATGACTATCATACACGTACATAACAAATTTACTCCGCCTGGTCATGATAGTGCCCAGCTGCGTCTCAAGTTCCAGGACAGCACCATAGTGTGTTTGCAAGGAGGAAGGTTGGGGAGTGGCACCCCCATAAACTAGCCTACAAAAGCATGACGGAAGATGACAATTCACAATGAAGAACATTGTTTTGGTAGCCCCTATGCCATAAAGCTTGGTTTCAAGGGACAGTGAGTAAGTAACTAACTAAGTAAGTAAGTACATAACAAATAAGTACACATAAATACCTAAACAATTATACATTTAAAGTAGCTGGAAACTGGAATGTATAACATCCCAAGGTAATCTTAAAGAAAAATCCCCTGAAGAGTGAGCTAATCATGAAACTGGCTTGTAGGGGACAAAAATATAGCAGATTTGTCTTCTCCTTACTTCAACATTGCACACAACTAGGCACACAATATCATACTGCAGACCTGTCATTTTCCTTTTCGGGTGTTAGCCTGATTTTCCTTCTTGGCGGTGTATCAACCATTGGATGTGATCGTCGTCGTCTTCCACCTCGCTCAGCAGAACAATCATCACAAATCCAACTTCCTATGGATATAAAGGCAATATGACGTAAAGGTATACATTCATGAGGGTCAACAGTACATGCCAAACTATAAGCTCTCTGGGTGTCTACAAGTGTGCTCTTTTTACCAATTTGGGATCTACATTTAAAACGATGCAAGCAAAAGTGTAATCATAGCAGGAATTTTGATGGTATTCACAATTTCTAAATACAGTATCAATAAATTTGCAGAGATGGATAAGCAAAAGCAAATATAAAGACTACATTTTAGGTCTGAGATATTAAAATCACAACATACCAGTTGGCATATCATCTACTGGAGGGTCTAGGCAATCCATATGGAATCCTTTGTCACAGGCATCACAGAATAGTAGATTTGCCTGAAAGCAGGGAATATTATTATTAATATTATTAATATTATTATTATATAAAATTCACAAAAGGTCACACTTTTTAGTTGGGAGAACAAAATGCAATGAAGAAACAGCATGAGATACAAACAAAATAAAATAATAAATAAAAAAGAAAGCCATATTTGCCTAAAACAAAATATCGTGAGAAAATGAAAAAGACATTCATCATTGCCAAGACAGATGTCATAAAACACAGCTATGGATCCCTACCTCCTTCAACAAGAGCGTTGGTGCATATAAAAGATGCTTTGTAAAGTAATGCAAGCAGAAGGGCAAGAGATAGATGTTGAATTCCAATGAGGAAACCAAACAGGTGCATAGGTATTGCTATGCTACATGAGAGCAAGGCTTTAGCAGCAAAGCATAATGACAAGATTATATTTGCAAGAAGTGACACAGTCATGCTAAGACATGATAGATTTCCTGCCAGCAAGATGTTAAACAGATTGTAACTGAGTTGGATTAAGGAATGAATACAAAGACGTAAAATTATAATCACATGATTATTCAAAATATATAGATGTACAATGCTTGGCCTAAATATCTAATTGTAAGACTGCTGTGGTTGACAGGACTTTGGCTAGCAGATGAACATTGCAGACAGAGTGAAATAATTAAATATGATACAAAAAATCAGAACTAGCTAAGGATATGACAGCTTACAAGCCGATCATGAGCTTGTGGAGGCCATGCATGCATGGGAAATTGACAAAAGATTAAAATATAGCCATGCAGATAAAACTGAAGGTGGTAATGATAATGATCACTTTGATTACGAGCACCAAAGCAGAAGCAACACACAACTTGGAGAAAATGTACTTACTAAGACGTTTTGTTTCTTTAGGTTACTTTTTGCTTGTTTCACAAATATACTCTCTATCTCATCACGTAGCAATTACTTCAAATGATATGCCTATTTAACTACATTCATTTTAGTCAATTTGAAATAGACAATATAAACCATGCAACAACCTTGGTAGATTCTATATACTTTTTGCAAAGTCGGGACATGAATCTAAACAAACGATCACTGCAACCAATGCAACTGCAGCTGACCACACAGTTGACTAGAATATAATTACATAAATGGTAGTTGCTATCTTATAAAATGTGTCATCTTAATCTTTGATTGCACCATGGTATTTTTAGCAGTCAATTTTTGACATGGATATTTTGACACTTTAAAAAAATTGTAATCTAGTTATTTTGAAGAAAAAGTGCAGTTCAAGGAGTAGCTGGGTAGAAGAGACACGGCAGGATTTTAACCCATTTGGCAGGATAGGGTCACAAGAGTTTGCCAAAACATTGGCCTGGAAGAAGGTGATGTACAAGACAGGAACTAATGGCTGTTTGGAGCTGTATCATTGTCCAAACGACAGTGACCTAGTAGAAGGGAATAAAGGTTAACCATGATAAATGAGAGTGAGAATAATATACAAGACAACTGGCAGAAGAAACAAGTATATCATTAAATTACACCTGTTTACTTACTAAGCAGATATTTCAACAAGAATACTTTAATTGTACAAGCCTACTTTAAACTTTGTTCTTTCCAGCATATGACCATGACTCAAAAGGGACAGCACTGAAGAATGATCTAGCTATTGATTATAATGCAATGGCACCTATAAAGATAAACTATAACTTACTGGATTTCCAAGTTCATGACACACTCGACATGTTTTGCATTCAATGCATTGCCACGCTTCCCTTCGTACACGTGATGTCAGTTCTTTGGAGTACTTTAAACATGAGGGATGACCTGTAAGCAAAAAGGAGGTAAAACATAAAATTAGGATGCTTATCAGGACCAGATATCTGTTTTACCTTGTGTCACTTCCTTTAGTCTCCTTTTTCTTTGCTTACAAACTAATTCTTCAGAATTTCATGGGACATCTCCCTTATTGTTCATACCAATGTTCTTCTGAAGTAAACATGATATTATAGATTGTGATAGTGTGACACTTGTAAGATACATATTCCTCATGACAATGTCAATATTTGAAACCTTAAACTTACCACTGTTTCCGCACTCTGAGCATGTAAGCAGTTCTTCCTCTTCATCGTATCTATTTTTGTCTGCAGTCCCACGACAGAATCCACATACACCTGCATCGACAGGTACTAGTTTTTCAGAATGGTTAAGATCTTTGTCTTTTTTCTTCTGCAAGAAAGTTACAAAACATTTGCATCAGAATTAGAATAAGAACAAATAACAAACTTACATCATTTTGTATTATTACAATTCAACACAATGGAAGCAACAAAAATCAACAAAAATAAAAAAAATATATGCTGGGAAGTTGAACTGAATCATAGACTGTCACAAATTGTTTGACTGGCTGAATATAAAAAAGGATGGATGGATCAATAAATTGATGGATACATTGATGAGTAAGGTTTTCGATGAGCTGGTGAATGGATGGGTGGGTCGGCTAATAGATGAATGGATCAGCAGATCCATGGATAATTATATGAATGGTTGGCTAAATGAATGATTATATGGCCTGTTGGCTGGATGGATAGGTTTTTGGATGAAGAGATGGATGGATGGACGGATCAATGAATGGATGGATGCATGCATACATCAATAGAATCGCTGGATATGTCGAAAGTTGGATTGGTGGATAGATACATGGGTGGGCAGAAGGGCAGGTGGGTGTGTCAATAAATAAAAGATAAGATGGATGGAAGAATGGGTGGATATGTGGATAGGTGGAGGGGTGGGCATATAGATGGGTAGGCAGAAAGATGGGTGTGCAGAAAGCTGAATAAGAAGCTGAATGGATTGCTCAATGCATGAGCTGATTCATATGGAGAAAATGAATGTAGTAGAATATGACTAACTATAACAATACAATTTTTTAGTTACAAGAAAATGTAAGTGATTTTACCCTTGGTATTTTAAGTGGCTTTGGTCCTAGCTGGAAGTATTTTCCTTGCTTATTATATCTTCCTTTCATCTGTCCTTTTTTTAGCGCAAATTTGAGCTGTTGTGTTACATCTGTGCGTGGATCAAATTCATTACAGTGCTTGACACGAATAAATGTTTCTATTTCTTCAAATGTAGATCCATTGTCTCTTCCATGGTCTGGGTTTTTCAAAGCTTCCTCGATATACTGCCTCATCACTCTGCCACCAATTGGTGGTGCTACATGCCAAAGAAAGCATCACATTTTAAAATAATAGGCAAGAGTAGTCAATTCACCAATTAGTGGCAAAGTTCAAGACCAAGAAAATCACCAAGCATTTTATGAACCCAATTATAAAACATTACAACACATAGACACTTTCCACAGAATATCATGTAACGTACAGTTAATAACATATACTACAATTTATGGTCAACAAGTAGTAATAAATTTATTTGGTGCTTTCAAACCAATGGTTGAAGGGCTCACACCATGATCTACTTTTATGCTCCCTTCTTGTCACAGTTGACAAAATAGATTAACTATAATTCACTTTGTTAATGTTTCATGTATACAATACTTATATCTGCTGGTCATCACATTAACAATACTTTTAATTCTTGATTTTTTAGCTATGTCATATTGCTGGTTTATTCCAATTTCTTACTAACACATTTCAAAACCCACAAAATAGTAAATGCCAACCAACAGAATAAATCCAGTTGCCATTTTGTTAAAGAAAAGACCGAGTTACATTGGAATGTATCAAGTGTGATAATAAGACCTGAGTCTATCAAACGTTATTGTTCTAATTGAACATACACTAGTAAACAATAAACAACACTTGAGACAAGAAAATATCTCATTGCATATTTAGGTGTCAGTACAATAAGAACCTTTGGCAATTTTCATGGCTTTCAATGGTTTTTCTTTCACTTTGCCATCAAAATGTGTGGATATCACAGTGCCATTGACGACTTCACAACGACCATTTCTGCTATGGAGACCTGTAAAACACAATGTTTATACAAACTAAGTCATAGTGTAAGCAGACAACTGAAAATTGAGTCTTAACAAAAGTATTGAACATGACACAGTTTCATAAGTACACCTGACACAGTTACCATGGAAAATAATCAGCAATAATGAAACTCTGGTAACTATTAGTTTCACAAAAAACTGTCTAAAGACAAAGGAACATTACTAGTATACTTCTGATGCAAATTCAAGGAAGCTTATATGAAAACAAAAAATGAGCACTGGAGCTTGTAGTGATAATGGTCATGATGGCAGCGGTGGTGGTAGTAGTACTAGTAGCAACAGCAGCAGTAGTAGTAGCAACAGTAGTAGCAGCAGTGGCAACAGCAACAACAATAGTAGTAGTAGTAGATGTAGCAGTCATCTCAATTTATGAACTTAAAATACAATTGCATGTCTAACTTTACATGTAACTTGGAACTGGCTACTTGAATCCTTCACACAGAAAATATGAAGAAAACTAAGATACATAATAATAACATGCTTTATAATTACTTTGCTTGAAATTTCATTAGTCATGCAAGTGTCCATTCTTTATTCTTTAACAAAACATGCAATAAGTAGTTTTTATGGCAATGTTCATAATCTTTCTGATGCAGTTCTTTGCATTATTGTCATATCCTAAATCCTGTAACATATTGGTGAATTCTTTTGATATAAGTAAGTTCTAAATCTCTGGGTTGATGTCAGCATCCATAGCTTCACCCCACTTTATGTGGGCATTGCCTACAACACCAATTGCCTCAATTATTACTGGGCTTACAAATGTGGTGCTACATTTCCACTGGTTTCTCAGTTCTGCTGCTAACAGGCCATATTTGGACAACTTTTCAAGTTTGTTTCTTGGATTGTTAAGGCATGCCATGTCTATGATTTTGTAGTTCTTCACTGTCTGATCCGATACAACTATCTCTGGCCTGTCATGGTGTATTTGTCTGTCTTAGTATTGGGTGGTCATTTGTCATAAGGACAACTACATTTCCTACCATTTACTCTAGCATGTTTTGCAACCATTATGGTGTAGTAATAGAAGCAGTATGATTTCTTAATTTCTTAAACAAAATGCATAATGAATATATGTAGAATATAATACAATACAATATAATAATATAATTATATAATAATGGCAGTAGTAGTTGTTGTAATTATAACAGCAGTAAAGGTAGTAGATAAAGTACATACAATACTATTAGTAGTAACAAAAGAATATAAAGAATATATATGTAAATATATTCTTTTGTTATTACTAATAGTACTATATGTATTTTTTATGTACTATGTGTATGGACAGTATTCTGATGAAGATAAAATCGAAACGTCAACGAATTGGTGTATTTTTTGAGTCTTATATAATATTTATACACTAGGGAGAAGGTTGGCCTTTTAAGTCGACTAGATATATATAAATATAAAGAGAGAGATACATAAATGCAAATAAAACATTTTTACAAAGGCGCATACCTCCTTGAAATGTTGCCGGATCTTTGTAAGTAATTTTACCGTCTTTGCTTCTAAGCATAACCACCTCTCCAAGCCTGACACATTCCTCCAGATGATGTATGGCATCCTCGCGTTTCACACCATAAGATGTTGTCATGACATTACAGACCCTGTTATCATCAGGTCTCTGTTTTTGTCCTTTCACTTTGGCAATCGATGCAAGAATCCAGGGGATAAATTTAGCATGTGAGCCACTCATGGCAATGCCATCGTCATCTTTCGATGACTTCCCTTTCGACTGTCTTCCTCGCTTTGCTGGACCTGGGCTCGACATCCTACGTCTATAACTCAGTTCTTATAGTCGTACAGATTTCATGAATGCATACAGTAACAATAACTGCTACAATAAATTGACTTTGACTCAAGAAATTGCCCGGTGAACTTAGTCATACAAGGGCAGTTAGACTACGACGACTTAATATTGACCAGTTAAACACGTTGTAAATATCGTAAAGACGAGTGTGAAAACAAAGCATCCCTCGCGCACTTAACAAAAGCCACCAGCTGTTGGTATCCTGTCGTGATTTGCTTAATAATACTATAAGACAGACAATAATAACAAAATCTTTTAAACTCTAAATGCTCAACTAACTTCACATGTGTACCCTCGTCAATGAAAACAAAGCAATAATCAGCGCAACATGAAAACGCGCACAACTTCGAAAGCGTAACCGCTGACCACCAAGTACAGTTACCGTAAAAGGTCCATTGAGCCACTGGGGTAGGCTCTAAGCAGGGCTTACAAGACAAATGGGCTTGTTAGTAAGGACTTACTTTAAAATCAACATGAAGTCAAAGATATGATCTCTCTTGAGTTGCTCAAAAACACATGGAGGCTTCTAAACTTTTAATAAAGTCAACAGGGGATTCAATAATACTCCAGGGAACAAAATTTTTGTTCTTTACTTTTGTCTTGGACGAGATTAAAGGAACTTTATAGCGAGAGATATCCGTTTATGCTCAGAAAAATAGAAATTATTGGATAGGGGACCCATACAGGGAGGGAGCTTCCTGGAGACGGGGGCTAAAAATAGCTTTAAAAGTATCCCCCGATAGTTCAATGTCGCAAATGGAATTAAAGATCTTTTTTCCAAACGCTTCAAAGATGTCTAGAGAAATCTCTTCCAAATAGAGTCTTTACAAAAGTTAATTAACTTGACGTATATGTCTACAAGACTGGCGCTAATGATAAATGACACGTTGAGTGATTATATCTCAAGGTTAAAATTTTACTCATTAATAGAAGGAACGGCAGGAAAGAAAATAATAATTCTTAGGTAATAATAATTTTTTTTTAACTTCAAATTTATTTTTTGATTGAATGCATACATTTGGATACTCACTTACAGGAAGGCATACCCAAATCGATTACAATGTGTGCCAGAAATCTTAGTAAC
>JANTCA010002982.1:0-11035 GCA_024741275.1 Chironex yamaguchii | reverse complement strand
CGGGCTCGAACTTGCAATCCTCAGACTTAAAAGCCAACACTCAAACCTCCGTGCCATCACGGCACAAAGGTTTAGTGGAGGACTTTGAAAGTCCTTGGTATCACGAGACGAAACCCAGCGGTGGGTAAGGGGAAATTCATTAATTTTATATAAATGTATTATATAAATGTATTATATAAATATATATATTATATCTATATATATTATATCTATATATATTTATATAGATCGCCCTGCTTGTGTCCCATGGAACCACAAATTTTGTGATAACCATTCCTTCATAGGAAAAACAACTGTGTTGAACGCCACGTATTGATGGTGATATTTCAATTTGCTCTTTTGTGTTGTTTAGCCCAAGTGACTATTTTGGCAGTGCAAAACACGAAGATTGTACTCAGTTTTGTGGTCAAACCATTTTTTTGTATGTTCAAGTCTCAATTACACACGGCAGCCTGGTTTGTTGCCACCTGGCTTGCGGTGCATAGGTAGGCGGTTTAAATTTGACACCCCTGACTTCGAACGCTTGAAAATGGCAGAAATTTTGTAGTTTTTCTGTTCAAAATGATTGAAACCCGGATAACCTTACACAGGTAAACTTTTGAATATGACCTGTGATATTAATATTGGCCCTGCATGCTACACGGAAGCTATTTCTTGCTTTGTCTGGGAAAGAGTGTTGATCATTGTCGCCATGTTTTGATACATAACAAAATTCGAGAGGGACTGAGAACAAGTGTAGGTTCCATTGCTTTCAATGGTAGTCAAAGAAGTTACTACTGCCATAAAGGCGCCACCAGGGTACAAATTTTTATCGAATCCCCGTCCAAGGACCCTGAAATTGTCAATTTTTAAGTTACTGTATCAAGTTCCAATGATTTACATCCTTGCGTCTCTCATTAATTGTGTAACTGATTATTGTACCATCGTGAAACTACTACCCATCTTTATCATTAAGATTTACAAAGAGGAATGTTATAGATAGCAAAAGAATGTTGGGAACAACTACGATAAATTTTCAAACAGGTTTTAGAAGCTTTTGAAAATTTGAAGAGTGATGTTGATATCCCCGCGGAAATATTCAGGCATGTTGAAAATTTCATAAACTGGATAAAGTCATTTGAATTCGTATTAGTGGCATTCCTTTGATGAAGACATCGCAGTCCGTTGACGACGTGAACAAGCTTCTCTAATATGCAAATATTTCTATTGCTGATGAAGTCAAACACTTAACTAATCTTTGGGAAGAAATTCAAACCATTTGCTATTCCTGAGATAGCATTTTAGATGACTCTAAGACTGTTGCTTCAAGTTTTGGTCAAACTGTTGGGTTCACGAATAACGTTCGCACTAGAAAGCGATATCCAGACGATACAAATGACAGTAGTGAATGTATCTATGATGAAGAAGTGCTTTTAAGAATGTGGTGTACCATGACACACTGGCACTCCGATGTTGCAGCTAAATAGTAGGTTCTAAGCAGTACAAGCCTTGCAGATTTGTTTGGATTTATTGTCAACGCTCCAGATAATCCTAGTGAAGTACAAATCAAGACACCAGTAAAGCGTTTAATTTATACCCACAAGATTTGGTCAAAGGTGACTGGGAGGATAAGTTGCGTCATAGACAGAACTATGAAAAATAGAAGGCTGGCTGGACTGAATTCTACTTAGAAAAACAAGAAAGCAAGTTTGTACACACAAATGTGTATTTGTTCCCAGATCTTCCTGGCAATATGTGTTGCTTCAAAAGAATGCACATTTAGCAAGTTTGCATGATAAAGAATTGTTTGTACATCGCAATATCGCAATGACGCTTTCAATGGAAGAAAAGTTAGCAAGGTTAGGTAGATTATTAACACTATTGCAGCGGAAAAAAGCAAGAAAGATAAACTTTTAATGTACATACGAGAAAATAGATTTGTAGTGAGACAATAAGCTAATCAATTACATCGAAAAAGTTTGTTCTGAAAATAGTCTTGGTAGCTTAGTAGTCAGAGCATTTTGTCCGGAAAGTAGAAGGTCGTGGGTTCGATCTGGGCGTATGATTTGCTTCTTTGAGTTTCTCTAACTTCACTCTCAGTTCTATGCAGCCGAAGCATTCACAATTCATAGATTACAAAACGGTGACATATGAATGACATAGACATTTTACAAATACAACTTTACCCCCATAATGACAAAAGTATGCCTGAATAGTATAGAACATTTTAAAACTTTGGACGCAGAAAATACTCTGAAATGAATAGACTTATCGTAAGGGTGTGATCTAAACATTTTTTTACAGGAGTACTCCGAACTCCCTTGTCTTCGGCTCGCAGGGGGTCACATTTCGTAGTTTACGTCTGGGCCCCAAAACCTCTCAGCAGCCCTGTTCAACGCTTTTTCCATTGTGTTCCAAAGTCATTTTTGCGTTTACAAATGTTCCTTGACCTTCCAAGTGATGTATTTTACTATGAAACATACCAAAAGTTGCTTTTACAATGGAACAATCACGGTGTTGTTCTGTTTGGGACGTTGCCAGATATCATACTATGCATGAATTAAATTATCCCCTTTTTGTGCCTCGAAATCCTTTGTCCTTGCCTTTTTCATTTACTTCTTCTTAGTTTTCTCTCCTTGTGTATGATGGAGGCGCGTGATGCGATTGCGTGCGATTTGGCTCAGGCAAAGCTCGATCACGTTATTTTCTCTCTGGTGTAAAGTCCCCTTTGTCCAGCGCCACAAGATTATAAATTTCCCAGTTGATAACAAGTGTTAACAATACTTCTTTTGAGAGGACACTTTGTAGTCTTTTGATATATCGACAGTAGATCCCAAACCACAAAGCAGCATGATGCAAGGTTGTAGACAACACCAATTGTTCCCGCACAAGTTACCTGTTGGTCTCCTAAAATAACCAGTGATGGATACAGATTGATTATTGTACCCTGTCTTTCACTCTTTGGGATCATTACCTTTCAAGAATGCTTTTATTCCTTTCCCCGCTGTTTGGTAACTTGTACTTTATACACATCAGAATAGGGTAGTTCAAATTGCCAGTCCATGGCTTCTTTAATTGCAACTAAACGCAATTTATAACGGTAATTGCATAATCGTTTCACATTTTGTGATCTCTCTTGCTAAAAGGTATCTATACGAGCTTAAACATTTAGATCCCATCACTCTCACGACTTTAGCTTAGATTTTTAACTGCCACTGACACCCCAATACCATGTTTAATCATTTTTTTGGTTTTGGTCTGTTTTTCTAAACCTTCGTCTTTTTTTTCTCGATTTTCTCCTCCTTGTCCCCTTCTGTTCTTGTCTTTGGCAATGTATATTATCTCCTTTGGTTTGGTTATTTGTGGATATATCTGACCTCAGTTCTCTTTGAGCACTTGACAAGTACAATTTCGTGCAAGGAACTATATCGTAACTGAACACTTCAAGCCTGGTAAATAGGTTGTGGAATTTTAGAATTATCAGATAACATTACCTCGTCTTGTGACTTACGAGGCTTCCAGACAGATCCATTTTCTTGGTTACAGGCAAGATTGAATCCGATACTCCTTCAACTATTGACCGGGGATAATTTTTGTTGCCAGTGCAGTGTACAGTCATAATAATGTTAATGAATCTTTTTACCTAAGGTACTCAAGACTATTGACATTTCTTAGCTGATGCCAAAGAATGATGTTCTGCTTATTGCAGAATTGCCGTGTCAGATTTTTGTGCGTGCTTCACGTACCTTCTTATTGATTGCACCCCGCATGCGTGTCATAATCTTCTGACAATTTGAGCAGCGGTAATTGACAATAGTGCTGCATTGCTATGTTCATTTCATTTTTTTATTCTATGTGAAAACTATGACCCTATGACCCCAGATACCTCAAACGTCTCTAGATCCACTCAATTGGGTGTAGAGGGCAATTATGCGCCGTGTAACAGTGCCACTTCTGGTTGTTATCATTTTACAACCTTAGCACTGATTCTCTTCATTTTAGGTTACCGTTTCTTATTGTTATGGCATTGACAACTGATTCCGTCTTTTGTTGTATTGGTGGGAAGAATGTTGAGCATCTTCTGCAAGCGCGGAAGTAGCTTGGGCTGGCCAAATCAGGGCTTCACAGAAGCGTTGTGCCACCCTTGATATAGTGTCGTCATTATCTGCCGGTAGAATGCTATCCCTGACCACTATCTTGCATTGTATCCGTCAATGGTCGTATCGACACCAGACACATTCTAAACCAATTAGCAACAACTTCGGGCAATTCCATCTGGTTTTCACTCATTTTATGCTTGTCCTATTAGACACTTGGCTACACAGGCTTTGTTTCATGTGAACTTGGAAGTCGGCTTGCAGTGTCCGAAGCAGCTGCTATAATCATTGCCGAAAGTTTTCGTATACCCTGCAGCTTCTCCATACTTTCAATGCATAATCCCTTCACCTTCTCAAACAATGTTGATATATGAGCGTGATAAAAGTTGACAATGATTGCAACTATCTAAGGCAACGTTTCTCAAAGTTTTTGGAACTGCTTTGGACATTGTAGTCGAAGGGAAGGGGGCAGCTTAAAGAGACAAGTGTAATTCTTTTTGTTATCGAGTAATTAAACTTTAAAATTGTCATGTGTATCAAGGACTTTTGGCAGTGATCGTAGGCTGTTCGGTATACTGCCTCCTGTATTTCATCAGATCCAATTCTCGATCACCAATCCATTGCCCTATCAATTTGTTGGAGTCTGTGTTCACTTGCTTCCTTTATTGTGTCTGTAATTTTATCTCTCAAATCGTTGTTTCAAAAAGAATTTGATCCTGTTGATCTTCGCAGCAAACATCTGCTCCATGATAAACTTCAACGTTCTGTAAACAGTAAGAAATTCAGTCAGCCCTTCATTGAGGGCACCTGTGTGGGGGGTCAGTGAGGAAGTCCAGTGAGAGCCTATTGCACGGAGATTAACCTTGGCGGTTCTTTGTGATCCTTAAACGCCAATGTTATGCCATATGTTGCATGGCACACTATACAAGGTGGATGTTGTTTACGTCACAGAACTTAACAGATGCCATTGTCAGTGCGTTTTCTGTTGGTAATGGGTCCGAGGAAAATGTTCCTTGCCTCCTTCTTCCAATTTGGTCCATTCTTGATATCCATGACAATCTTCATACCCTTGCATGACGTCCTGGTGACTATGTCCCAGAGGGTTTAGTGAACCATGTTCTTGTCCACATCTTGATTTTCTGTTGCTTGTTGAGTAATTAATAATGCAAAACTCAGTCGCCTATTGATTGTAAAGTTAAAGAGCTGAAAAGGACATGGCAGTCATGGCACAATGATTTACAAAAAAAGGTTATGACAGTGAATTTACAATGATTTCTGATACGTGACGAATTGTATCAATTTGGATGTTAAGTGGCATATGTCAATGAATAGGACCTGAGAACGTCAGTATATACAATTAGTTCCGAGAGCCATATGACAGTGAACTTCAAATAACGAATGTAGACTAATGGTTTCCTTGGACGTCAGTGTCTATGTTTCTATACATTTACCGGGGCTATTAGTTGCTGCGAAAAAGTGAGTTCGAACAGATTCAACTCATTTTTCTCCACGACAACAATCTTTTTGCACGACAAAATTTGCTCAGAAGAACACGGGGGTTATTTGATCAGTTGTTCAAATTCTAGGCTCTGATTTCCGGGTTTCGATGCTGTTGTTGTATACCCATGACTAGCATTGTCCAATTATAAACCCCGTCGAAGCATATTTGTTGTTCTAGCTGTCACGTGCATCGGGTTCTTAAGTTGGCTTCTTGTCTCAATAGGGAATCAAGACGATGAATTGCCGTAGGTTTAGAATCCACAAATACGCATCTTAGCAATCTGTTATATTCATTTTTGGCCGTCATAGTTAAATCCATGCCGTAGGGTGTAAACAAAATACCTTAGAGCGCTTTTGAAGAGGAAAACTCGATCCGCGAAAAGGATAAGTGCGGATGTTGCTGTCAATGGAACTGAAAGTAAAAGTTAAGTCCGAGAGGACAAATCCATGGTATGGTTGCAAATGGATAAAATAATATTCGTCGGTAACGAACAACAGAGTAATGATTTTCGGTGTTGACTTGCAGAAGTATCGTAGAAGTGTCATTAGTGTATACACCGTAACGTGAGATTGAAAGGTAATTATGCCACGTGCCACTTGTGAGCTGTTTCTGGTGGTGCTAAAGAGTATGGAAGAAGTATGCTGCTCTCGTTTGTTTTTGCTTGTAAACAGGCGTCAGTTGTCGGCTTACCAGACAATGAAATGTTTTTGAACCTCCTTGTTTTCTTGTAGATCATTCTTACTTCTAATAAACATTTGCCGCCAGTACATGTTGATCATTTTAATTGAGTTTTTTTGGGGTTTTTTTACCATTTAAACAACTTTGCCCTGGTTTTTTTTAGCTGTTGTTTTGCTAACATATTTTATAGAGTGGACCCAGCCTATTGCGCATGCCTTGTATTGAAACCTGAAGCTTTTGTGTAACAGAACCGTAGTGACAGGTGACTATGATGGCGGCACTCATGTCATTCGAGAATTTGTCTTCACTTTGATCTTGTGATAAGCACTTACTTTAAATGGTAACTAAATGCACTTCGCACCCAGTGTCAGTTCAGTTTCTTTACTGAAGTGTCTTGTGGTTCCGTATTACAATTCCTAGGGTGTGTCTATGGCTGTGAGTACCTTGCTAAATCGAAATCTGAGCTGACTTGCTCATGTTTTTGATCTGCCAATAGCTTTGTTGTTCATGTGATATCATACTTGTTTATAGTTGTGTTAAGTGACTTTTTATTGACCATGGATGTAGTAGAATTACACCAACACCTAAGCCATCAAAATATGTTTACCTTGGTGTAAGAGTGGCAACACAATGACGCAGTGACCCAATGAAAACCATCGTAACTCCCGAAAAAGACATCGTGGTCGCACCAATGGAGTTGCTTGTAGTTACACGCACACAATCGGTTTTTCATTGCTCACTCGCATAAGCGCTCACTCTCTGAACTCCTTGCTTACACTTGCGCTCGGTTCTTGATCCCTTACTCTCACGCTACCCTACTCACACACGAGCGTGCACGGCAGTTCGTACCTCCCACGCAAACACGTACGCGCACGCAAGCACGCACAAAAAAGCACTTCTCTTTCTCACTCCCTGTCACGTTGACTCTGTCACTCACACGTTGACTCATTCACTCACTCACTCACTCACTCACTCACTCACTCACTCACTCACTCTTTCTCTCTCTCGCAGCCACTCACTCACTCTCGCAGTCACTCAACCACTCTCGCAGCTACTCAGCCGCTCACTTTTATTATACGAATCAATCAATCGATCAGTCAATTAATTAATTGATTAATCGATCAATTAATCAATTGATTGATTTATTAATTAATCATTCAATCAGTCATTCAGTCAGTCATTCAAGTCAGCAATCGGCCAAACAATCGATAAATTATTTGTGCTCATACTCTATTCGAACCTTATTGTTGACGTTTCACATCTTTCATTGACATGCACTTGATCACTGCCGGAAAGAGCTTCATTGCAGCACCGAGAGCAAGTTGTGACTGAGATGTTTAGTGGTATGATGATATTGCTAATGGCTCCTTCTCATCCTACGTCTTTCCTCCCTCTCGACGACAGTCTCCCCGGTGGTCTTTACTACACCCCTTACTTTTTCACGTTACACGATCTCTTCTCCACGGTGCCCCTATGGCATTTCTTATATATCATTATTCTCTCCTATTTTCATTTGCAGTTTTCCAGTTAGATCTCTTGTTTTCATATACAAGCCAATTGCTTAAGACCGGACTGGATAGCAAATTTACGGAAGTTTGTTCCCCTTGTAATTTATCACAGTATCGGTTTCAATTGCGTTATTACTTCAAGCAGAAGCAGGGTCAAGCAAATCATGAGTTTGAATCCTTAGATTAACACCAAGAGATTAATATGCATGACATGGTTGTAAATTTCTCGTCTATCTATCGCATTCTGACTGAAGGTAGACAATATACACAGATGCACGAGTTGTTTTGTTTGTACAGCTAGAATGTTAGGATGGCATGAATGCTTTGAGTTATTAAAGTTTGGTTCTATCAGTTTAAATTGTTAGCTTATTTTCCTGCCTCGGAAATATAACGAAGTCATTCTGTGTTGATTTAGCCGTAACAATGTACAATTCACCCGGCCTGTTTGAATGTAAAATACAAAATCAACCATCTGTAAGCGCAGCATATTTTATGCATAGCACGTGGCGGATCGGACGTTTGATGTGAAGATAACTTGACTGTATTACTTATTCTTGTCAATCCGGTTGGAATAGAACCACAAGCTAATGACCGGATATCTGAAGCCTGCTTTGTACCCTGTGCAAAATATGGCGTGTGCACATTGATGACCCCCTAATGTCGCAGAGTTAGGACAAGAACAGATGGTGAGACTGATATCCTACCTAAATAGAAGTTGTGTGAGCTGACATCATGTGACAGTGAATTAATCGCAGTTTGTGGCTCCAAAACAATTGAATTTCGCCGCTTTAGTAGAAGAAAATTAGGACCTCACTCCCATTTTGTGAAAAAACCTGATATATCTTTCAGTTTCAGAGCTTTAAGTTCTTCTTATGGACTAGCTGAGTTCGTTTTGCGATATAGCTACTAAATTCATTGTGTTTTGTCTTCCTTTGTCAAAGTAAGATTGTCCCGATATTTTTAAGTCTTTTTCTTAGTTTTTCCTGGTTTTTCATTCACATGGCTGATGCCACTGTCGGTGCGAAATCACTTCTTGGTCACGATTATTATTCAGCCTCTGTCTGACATTGTCTTGCTTTAAAACATGTATGCGGGGCTATGGGAATCCAATGAGAACAACATAAATTACAAAAAACAGGATAATTATGTAACTTAAAATGTACTCGAATTAAGATCTCCATATGCGGTATCAAACGTAAGTAATTCAAGACTAATGCTAGAAAAGGAGTTATTATAATCATCATATTCAGCTTTGGTCTATGGCCTCCCACAAATCCGTCGAGTTTCACGTGAGCAATTTCTACACTTAAGAATTCACTTAACTGACAATTTCTATCACAACACTAGATCCATGGCACTTTACATGGAAACGGGTAGACAATAATATTTTCATGGACTAGTAAAAAACGTTCCAACTTAGCCCGCGGAAGTTCGCTTTAGGTGCCTTTGTGCATGGGCGGTACTTGCAACCAGCATGTTTGGATGGCTTATTTTCAAGAAGCACCGACTTTGATTGGATTTCAACATTGTAACTCGCATTGCAAGATGTTAACGGAATCTTCAGCTAGGCTCGCTATACCGCTAGTGAGGAAGGAGAAAAGGAGAGATCATTTGAGAGATATCACATTGATTTTTTTGACAGGCTTTGAAGCAGGGTACGTTTGTGACCGCAATGGAAGCATGAGTTTTAGGTATAAAAGGTGAATTGCAAGACGAAATTAGACTGCACAACTTGTTGGTCAGGGTCACGGGCTATGTGACATGAATGACTTCGTAAAAGGAGAGAAAAGCTTTTAAAATACGACTGGTGATATAGAACTGGTTTTTGGAAACGCAAATTTGAATATATACAGATCTATGGAGTGACAGGTTACAGCAAACATCAATATGCTTGTGAACTGTTAATAATGATTGTGTGTAGAGTGATTGTCTACCTTTCTTCACATCAACTATGAAGGGAAGATATTTCGTTTTAGACGCAAGTCTGGCAAAACGTCTGATGTGTTCCCATATGCTCACCACAAATCAATCATGTTAGGAGTGCATCAATATCTGGTGCCTTAAACGTTAATATTTTGAATAGTTGTGACCTCTTATTATTAATTTGAGCTCAGCTATCATTATTGTAAGTCTATCTCGGCCTCCTCTTAGGCGCCTGCCGTCCTAATAGCGTTGTTGAGAAGGAGGTGATGTTTTGACTGTCGTGATCTGGATAAAAATTCGATTAAAGTATCTGGTAACACTGACGTATAACTAGAGAATCCTGTTTTCTCTTATGTACTTAAGTGTACTGTGATACAGCTTTCCACATATCTGCCTACCTTTTAACCATACATCCTGTTGATTTAACGGAAACTCACTAAATCTACAACTACCTAATTAGCTAGGTAGCTAACCAAGGAAGTAATGAACTGACTAACGAACTGCGTGCCAAACTAATTAACCAGCTAACATACCTACTGACATACTTTTTTTGTTCTCTTCTTTCATCCTTCCTTCCTCGTCGACTGTTTGCCTAGTGTTTTTGCGCCTATGTGCCTACACTACGAAGCTTCGTATCGTTCTATCTAATTACCTTTTTAGCTTACGGTTCCACCTTCCGTTCCACTTTCCGTCCCACCTGCCTTTCCACTTTCCAACCCACCTTCCATCTTGCCTACCTATCTACGTACTTACATTCTTGCCTACCGAATACCTACTTGTCTACCTTAGCAAGCAAACAACAAACGTACCTACTTGCCTACTTAACTACATATCTATCCTTCCATCTGCCACCCTACTCACTGGTCTGGATATCTGCTTGACGGCTTTTGTTCCTTTTTGTCTGCCTTGCTGCTGAACTGCGTTGCTTGCTACTGAACTGCGTTGCTTGCTACTTGACTGCTTTCCTTGCTACTTGACTGCTTTCCTTGCTGCTTGACTGCCTTCCTTGCTACTTGACTGCTTTCCTTGCTACTTGACTGCCTTCCTTGCTACTTGACTGCTTTCCTTGCTACTTGACTGCCTTCCTTGCTACTTGACTGCCTTCCTTGCTACTTGACTACCTTCCTTGCTGCTGAACTGCTTTCCTTGCTACTTGACTGCTTTCCTTGCTAATTGACTGCTTTCCTAGCTGCTCAACTGCCTTCCTTGCTGCTTGACTGCCTTCTTAGCTGCTTGACTGCCTTCTTAGCTGCTTGACTGCCTTCCTTGCTACTTGACTGCCTTCCTTGCTACTTGACTGCTTTCCTTGCTACTTGACTGCCTTCCTTGCTACTTGACTGCTTTCCTTG
>JANTCA010002980.1:0-11036 GCA_024741275.1 Chironex yamaguchii | reverse complement strand
ACTCTTTCAATAATGTTTTGTTTCTTTATTTTCTCTATCTTTGTTTCCTTTCTTGTTTATGATTGGCTAGTTTTGCTGCATGTTTCGTATCAATAGGTTGCCATATACATATACTTTCCTTTCTGACGTTTCATACTCTGAGGACTGCCAGACGAAAGAAGCTTCTAAGTATGATTTTAGCGCAATGTCGCAAATTGTAAAATAGATGAACATTGCCGTACCTAAAAGCAATAGGTATGACGTCAATTAGAAACAACAAGTTACCAGGTGATGCAAGTAAACTTAATTCTGACCTTTGTGGAATGTAACTTAAGAAATCTTAAGTTGCAATTTATATAATTGCTTATCTAAGAAGTAGATAAGATCAGGAGGTGAGTTATTATGTATAATAGAATAAGTAAGCAAGTGGATTTAATTACTTAAGCATTTCACAGCTAAATAATTAGGCTAATTACAGTTGTGGAAATTACAGTTTGAATACAAATCAGCAGATCTATTACACTATTATTTGTTCCTATTGCATGTTCCTAAGCATCGTTAGCAGGATGTCCTTAAGTTACTCCAATTCTTGCACCAAAACTCCGTCATCGCCTGATTATGGACCATTAATATCACAACCAAGCACCGATTTATTCCCATCCCCATAAAAGAGCAATAAAAGACTCAGATAGCCAAACAACAACAAATTACATTTCAAGACCAATTTTTCCCTCATTTTTTGGTAAAAGCCTAGTACAATTTCCACAATTTATTTCTGATACTGACATAAACTCATACTCACTGGCGTCTGTACTGATAGACAAATGCCTTTTACCAAAGGCAACCAGATGTAATAATTCAGTTTCACTTATTTTCCAATAAGGCAATTGACAGAAGTCCGAATTAGACTCCCCGACCTATCCCCGACAAGTTTTACGTCAATGTCAAAGTCGGGTAGCCTTACCATGGCCGGGGTCGAAGTTGAACACTACTGGAAAGTAAGGGAGTTCTTGATGTTGTTTCAAAACTGTCTTTACATAATTTTTATTCCAAAATGGTCCTGTATTCTGCTTTGTAGAGAGGCTGTAAATCTACTTTAGGTCTTAAGGTAGTGTTGATGAGTATGCCATCCGTACATTGTACTTACCACCAGGAAGTAAACGGTATCTGTTTATACCTAGAAGAGGTTTGTTATTGTCTTAGACCTTTTCTGTCTCAACTTGAGGATTATGTGTAAGCAGGAATTAAAACCAGTTTATAAGCATAGAAAGAAAAATTAGTATATAACATCAAAAGCAAGAATGTAACTTTATGGTTTTAGATAGGTTTTATGCCTCCTTAGTTCATTTTGCAATGAATAATAATGACAATAGACTTTTCAATCCTAACTAGCTACTTAAACTATCCTGGAATACATTCAAAGATTTATTTGTTTGTATTCCTGTAAGGGCTTTGGTCAACAAGAACTGTGGTTACTCAATAAACATAAATTTGTTTTGTTTATGAGAATTTATTTAGGAAACAATAGAAGATAGGATATATATCTTGATAAAGATACTCTTACATGGTGTAATAAGACTAGTATTTTCAGACTTGTTCTCAAGAAAGTTAGTGAATTAGATTAGGTTCTCTGTTCTCTATACAAGACCTCCCTTGACTGTTTGAACATTTCAAATCCTTGATATCACGAGTCATAATTAGGGGCGGATCCTAGAGGCAAGGATTGGGGGAGGGGTGTTAGATAATGATCGTATGTTGGTTCCACGCCCTTCAAGTGCCTTGAAAATAACAGAAACGCTCTTTTGTCAACTTCGCTTTATAACTATAATGTCTTAAGTCTTTGCTTCCTGTAATATAAATTTCAACCATAACCGTAAAGTTATAACAGTATTCATTTATATAAAAACTGAATCAACTTTTGCTAAGCTTTAATTGTAAATTCAAAAAAATATCAAACTTCAGTTCTTCTCGCTTTAAGTTTTGACCATTTATCGGTAAGCTTTTCAACGTCTATCCTGTCTGTTACGTCATTTTCACAAGCAATGATCATCAGGCTGTCTAGCCAACAGTCAGACATTTTTTACCTCAAATATGTCCTCAGCAGCTTTAATCTTGAAAATAAACGCTTGTTACTTGCTACGGATACTGGTGCAGCAAGGGCAAATTGGTAAGCCTTTTCAAGATGGGGATACAGGCATCTCATGGCAGCCAACACTTTTGATGCATTGCAGATTGTATATGGGTTTTTCTGCATAATATCATTTTTCATATATCTGATGTCAAGAAACAGAAGGTCAGCATCTTTGAGATCATCAGGAAACATTTGACACAAGAGAATACAGTCATCTTTTTTAGCTTTATGAAGCAGCTGTGGATGACCAAAGAACTCAAAGCTTTCTCGATATCTCTGTACTCTCTTATGAGTCTGTCAATGACCTTGAACATTTCAATGCTGTAATGATCTTTTAATGTGAGAAAAATGGCATTACCTACAAACCTTTATGGAATCCTTCCTGGCCTGTATCGCATTGAATACTCTGCTTGTGGATTGATTCCATATTTATGACAATGAGCAAGGGCTGTTTCTATAACTCTATCAATTGTACCTTCATCTCTTCGAATGCTCTCGAGTATCTCATCAGTTTACCTTATCGATACCATTCACTAGATCAAACTCGATCTCTTGCACTTCCATCACGTCTTGTTTCAATGCAAGCATAACATTTTTGAAGAAAATTAAACCTAGCGTGAATTCGAACGGCCTCAATTTTTCCATAAGGTAATACACGGTAAGGTGTGCATCACGATCATATTCATTCCACGATCACATTTCTTGAAGCAGATGAATTAAACATTCATGGCACAGTCATACCGCTCGTATTGCTTCAGCTATTCCAGTCCATCTTGTTTGCAATAGGTTTTTTAAAAGCAATGCACCCTGCAGCACCATAGCATCATCTTTGTATTTTTTAAAGCGAGAAGTGCTTTTAGTGAATTGTACAACTGTTGTAGAGTAGAAAAAAAAACATGCGCCGGAAGGGATTCATTACAAGCATGCTCTACACAAAGATCGGATTTATGTCCAAGACATGTAAGATATGGAGCTTTGATTTGCAGACGCTCAGACAGCTTTGCTTGAGCACCCCTGTAGACACCAAACATGGACAGAAAAGCCACGTCTACTTCAGGCAATTTATTTCATTGATTGAGAAAATGCAATTGACTCGACCAGAAGATAAATTAGGAAGAAACTTGGCGTCATTTCAGCATTTCATCACTATCGACTGTCAAGAGGGCTTTTTAGCGAATAACAAATTTGATCGGATGACACAAAAATATTGGGGGGTGTCTCACTCCCACACCCCCGGTACGTCCGTCCCTGATCACAATCAATCTTGGAGTAAGAAAAAATTCGATAATTCAATTAGCCTTCGTTATAGTCAAATGTATTTATTTTTTCAGTGGATTTTAGTGTTGTCATATATAGCTGCATGGAAAAGGAGCTGAAAGGAATTAAGCTTGCAAATCTTATAATCTCATAATTTGTAGCATGCATGACAATTTCCCTCTTATCGCATGCTTTGAGGACTTTTTTCGAGATGCTTTTTACTGATACAAAAGACAACAGACATCATACACGAGTCTCTCCATCCAAGGCTGATAATTATACATTCATGTCTCCAGCTTGAAGAAATTTGGTTCACTTTTTATTGCCCTCTTCAATCTTCCTAGCTAACTAGACCATATGCCTACAAGAAAAGTATAAATGATACACATTGTTTAAAAAACGTCACCGAGAAATCTGAGATATATCAGTCACCTGTGAAAAAAACTTTTCCGACGTCAGTGCCTTCCCTGGATCGGACACCCATGGACAAGCCAACAGATCGCCGACATGTGCCTGGACTCTCAAGTCTATCAACAATTTAACAGTGCAATCGGGTTTCGGAAGTAGGCGTGACAGGCCAGCATGGCACATCCTACTGACAATACCTGCTGGAGACATTGAACCCAGGGCCGGTTTAGTACGAGAAATCTACGAAGCATCGATCTCTCATCGCCAATAATAATTGCAGAAGCTGAGTGCACGAACTTTGTGCAACTGCCTAATTTGATAAGAGGTAGTGTGGAAAGACCAAATTGGTGGTAGCCACAAAACGAAGCTAGACCAAGTTAAGAACGGGCAAACAAAAAATCTCTCACGAACGCGTCAGCAGAAACTCAAAAACCGACAGCAGAACATGGTTGCTAACCCTGATCCACTGTAAACAAAGAACAGACGAATAAAACATGATTACCAGTTCGTGGTTTTGCGCTAGTGTAATGAGTAAACGCTCCTATCTCGAGAAGCTCGTCGAAGATAATAACCCGATGGTCACTTTGCTGCAAGACACCAAACTCAGGGAAAAACACCATGGAAACCACCGAACGGCTACAACTGCATTCGGAAGTCACGGCAGGTGGTACAGTTATCACTGGGGACAGGATATGCCCAAATGGCAACCGCTATCAGACCATTGCTCTGATCACCTTCTGATCCATTTAAGCTTTCTAAGCAAAGCATCCTGCAGGAGGGAAGTAAGAATGTTCTACTGTGACAAGAAGGCAAACTGGTCTGCTTTCAACGAGTTGATTGCACGTCAACTGTGACAAGAGCCGCTGGAGGAGAGGTCGGCCTTTGTAGAGCCTGGAGAAGATTGCGCAAAGTCATTTCCACAGCCGCTGATAGGAGTATCCCTAAGGGAAGCAGAAAGGGGGGAAGTGAGTGGCGTAGCGTGGACGCTGAAAACGTGGTTAAAGAGAGAGAACGGTTGCGCTTAGTGGCACAAAATGGAGCTGCAGCAGCAGACAAGACGAAGTACAACAAATACAACAAATTTGTTAACAGTGAGATCAGGAAAGTGAAAGCGGATCCTTGGAGAGGCGGTATCCAGACGGTAGAGGTAAAGGAGACCCCCAGGTACCTGGAGAGGATGAGATCTCAAACAAGATGCTTAAGCAGCTAGGTCAGGAAAGCAAACATCGCTTAATGTAAGCAATCTCAACTGGACATGCCAGGAGGTACCATCCGACTGGAAGTGTGCACGGCGAACCACAGGAGAAATTAGACTCTTATCGATCGAAAAGCTTAAATTCGTGTGTTGCAAGGCTAAAGGAACTGTTAGACCGAAGAAAAGAACTGTGATGGTCCTTGTGGATTTTAAAATGGCATTCCATTACACCGTGTGGAAGATCAGACTGTATGAAAGTTGTTTCGGCTAGATATTCCAGGGTGCTGCATACAATGGATTCGACAGTTTTCGAACGACTACCTGGGTCGAATAGCCCATGGAGTGGCGGCAAGCGACCATAATAAGTTTGAAAGCGGGCTGCCACAAGGATCAGTGCTTAGCCTATTGCTTTTCTATGCCTTTATCAACGACATAACAGTCAAAATGCCAGCCAATGTAAGAATATCTCCTTTTTGCAGATGACCTAGGACTGTGGACACAAGATGAAGGATTTGGTGTAGCTAAATGCCAACTGCAGAAAGCACTTAATGTGTTAGTCCGGTCGTCTAAAAATGGAAACTACATATGAATGTGGAAAAAGCAGAAACCACGTTTTTAGTAACTGAGGGTGGTGCCTGGCTACACCCATACAAAGCGGTAGATGCCTTGCAGATTGAAGCTAACATCCCACCATTTGCAATTGGAATAGAAAATTTGACAGCTGTACGAAAAATCCATGCGCTTACCGAAGGACCCATCGCAAAGGGTCACAGAATTAGAAGTAGAGCACAGATTCAATGAAATACGTGGAGAAATGCAGCCATCCGAGTAGTTGAAAAAGTTGAGTTGGCTTGATTAAGCAGAAGTGGCCTCATTCCAACTGTGCTAATACCACCATGGCAAAGGAAGATGAGGACTTTTTACTGTGATAATCTCTGAAGCCCAGTGAGAAAATCAGACGTCAAAAATGAGAAAATGAGAAAATCCGAAGAAACGATTGAAGTGGAGGTGTGCTAGTAATGGATGATGTGGAGTATGAGCTCATGGTATCAGATAGTGAAGTTACCTGCAGTTACAGAGCCAAACTCACAGCAATATCATCGGGCAACAGATTGCTTTGCCTGAAGAAGAAGGTCCTGTCCCTGTGAATGCAAAAATAAGCTTGTCTACGGACTTGAGATCTGCAATACATTGTCTACCAAAACAGATGGGTAACGAAGAACTACTTTACACAATCCATGCGCAATTGAAAAAATAGCAGGAAATGGAGGTAGTGAAGTCACATTTCAATGGTTTCCATCTCACTGTGAAGTGGAAGGAAACGAAAGAGTGGACAAGATAACAGGCTACTGCCCCAGTGTTCTTCAGCACTGCCAAATCTTGCATTGCCCGAAGAGCAGTCAAAAGATCTTACGTGTCCATGCTGTGGTCACAATGTAGATACTCTCGAACATATTTCCGGTATATCAGTTCACCGGCACTGATCCGATGCTACTCGAAAACCTGAAAGTTGCAGTTGGTTACCTGGGCCGTGCTGGACTATTATGACTGGCTTGGATATGGTAGACAAGCCGAGACTCGAAAAAAGCCTTACAAAGAAACCTGTATACAACTGATATCACTTTATTCTGCATTAGCAAGCAGTCATAAACACCTTTGGACTGACTCCTAAACTCCTGTGAATTCTGGCTAATAGACTCCCATTTTCATCCTTATGAAGGATCAAAGCTTCTACTGAGTGCAGCATAGCAGTATAAGGCTTTTTGCGAATTCCTACAATCTTCATGGCTTAAACAATATATGATTTACATGAAAATAACTTGATCTTGGGATGCTGATGTTATTATATCAAGATAATAGTGTTGATGTAGCTAATGGAGACATCATTTGATACAAAATCAATTACCCTCATGTTTTCAGTCTTTGAGTAGGACCATGTCATCTTCATATTAATTTATTGTAAGAATGTTCCTACACAATCTGTGCTTTTATAAATGGCTAAACCTCTTGAATAGCCCACCCATGTTTCATGCTCAAGGTCCTTGATTTCCCTTTCAATAATTTAAATTTTGTTGCCTCCTCTTAATTAGCTATATTCTACTTTGTCTATGGTAGGAAAGGTGTTGATATTCCAGTCCACCATCACAGACATGAGGAATTATTAAAAGAGAGCTATTGCCAAGGAGTTTCAAGTGTTCCCTTGATTGGAGAAACAATTGGTAGAAAACTTGATACAATGACAGAAAGATATCCTGACAGAGAGGCTATGATATTTGTTGATGATTCAAAGAGAGTAACATATGCCGATTTTAGGGAAGAGGTATAATTATTGTTACAATATAATTATTGTTACCGGACGTGGTTCCTCCCGATGATGTTCTGACGTGTTGAAAATGCATCTCGTAGTTTCATCCAGAAATGGAGCGGATGGTCTTGCAAGGCACAAACACCGTATTTACATCATTCTCTTATTATGTCTTATATTACATTCTAGTTGTAAAGAGACAGATACATATAAATATTTAAACCATAAACCAGCAAACCATTTCTTACCAAAAAAATACCATATTTTAATTTTTTTTGTCTACGATGACAATCCCATTTCCTTTATCAGGTTTGAGAGTTACATTTGACTTGTCCTCTTGTAACGATTTAAGGCAGACAAGCTCTCTTTGTGATCATGCAGAAGGAGGTGTCCTGTAATTTCGTAAGCTTGAGAGAACAATGTCACTTATACAGGTCTTAGCAAATTCAATTGTTTTTGTCTTTTGTGCAAATTCAATTGTTTTTGTCTTTTGTGATGTATTGTGCTAAAATACTGCATATATTTCTACAATAGAGTTGTATCTAATAATCTCTCTGAAGGTTAATTTCTTTTAATTATTTTCGACTATACTTTGGAATATATACTTCTAAACAGTTTATTAGTCAAAGATTATCAGCCTGGTTCTATATTTATTAGTAGATTACGTTCTCCACCCATTTATCAATTGCTAAACTGTTATCAGTATTATGACGATTATATTTATATAGTTTTCGATGATTTTGATTATAATTTAAAAAGTGTCCCATTGCAAAATACTATCTCCGTTGCCTTTTATTCCTTCTGGTGTGCCAGCACAAGAGAATGTCAAGGCAACGTCAGTTTTTGAGTCACTTTCAATAAGAAGCATATACGGACACAGTTATATAAAGAGTTTTTGACGGCATTGACTAGGCAACATGTTGTACAAGATGCACTTAATATCAGGGAGGTGGTATGCTAAAAGTCCTTGTCATACGCTTACATAAACGTACACAATGTTTCTTTAATACCGTTTCTTACTACTATTAATTTGTTCGTCGTTGCTACTTTAAGCTCCCTTGTGTATGTTTTCAATTTTGGCCATTTGATGATAAGTGTAACTGTACCATAGTGTGTCGTTACACTTCTTAGTTATATAATGCTTTTTATATTTAGAAACAATGTACAATTCTCCTTGCAACATATATTCTTTTACTTACCAACTCCCTTCTGCAATGCAACACCTGTTTCTGTGTCTATAAAAGGTCTATGTGTAGTAACCAGAACTGTTTTCTGAAGAAGAATTATTGGAAAAGTTAATATGAGGTGTCTATTTTTTGACTTATCCAGATTATTTTTAATAAACATAGGAGATAATTGGCTTGCGTAGCTTGTTATATATATATGTCAAGAGTTGAGGCTTACCTCAATAACTGCACTTAGTGGGAGCTGACCGAGCTCAAACACGGACACAGTTTTTTAAATATACTTGTTAACAGTGGAACATTACCGTGATAGCCTGCCCTATATCTTATAGGCTGATAAGCTTGCAGCTGGCTTCCTTGCCCTAGGACTTCAACAGGGAGATAGAATTGGTATCTGGGGACCAAACTGCATTGAGTGGGTGTTGACTTTTTATGCAGCTGTAAGAGCAGGATTGATTCTAGTAAGATTACAGTTTAATTGTATATTTATTATAAGTGTGCGAAAACCAACTCTCTTATGCTTGGGACAACTGTCATTTCTTTTGGACAAAATAATTCATCGATTAATACTGAATCTGTCAGTAATCATAGCTCGCTCACTCTCTCTCCCTCCCTCTATCTCTTATTTGCTGAGGATGTGATCTTCATCTTTTGTTGGTGTTCCTTACCTGACACTGCAATTTATCACTGCTCCGACACAAGCCTTGAAGCTGAAACCTTTGGTTTACATTTTAAAATTCCTGCAATACAGAACTAATGACTTTTATTAAACGTAATTAATTGCCATACAGAATTAATGACAGTTTATTAAAGGTAATTAATTGTTACTGAATTTTACAGTTAAGGACTACACAACTTGCAATGGAGAGAAAGATGTTGGGCATAAGTCTAAGAGACAGAAAAACAAATGTCTGGATTCGTAAACAAACAAAGGTGAAAGATGTCATCCAAGAAATAGCAAAAGCTAAGTGGAGATGGGCAGGACACGTATTGAGACGGAGAGACGGACGATGGTCAGAGAGAATCACCAACTGGTATCCGAGAGACAGAAAGAGAAGGCAAGGACGACAGTTCACAATATGGGAAGATGAGATTAAGAAGTTTCAGCCGGGATGGAGGAGGATCGCGTGGAATTGACTGGAGTGGATACACCTGAGGAAGGCCTTTGCCCAGCAGTGGGATCTCAATGGGCTAGGATAGATAGATAGATAGAATTCTACGTGCAATTTTTACCCTCAAGAGCTTTCTAAATTGTCCTAGTTGTTCCAAATTATTTATTATTTACACACAATCTGATATCTTGTCCCAACTGCTGGATTAGCCTATTGATGTGAAAGTCTTATAAAAGTGTTGTCATTCAAATCTGTGGAGCATCTGTTGTTGAAAATATGTTTACGCTCACTAGTTAAATATATGATGAATATTTTATGTTCATTGTGCAGTAAAAAGCCCAATGTCACTACTCCTAGCAAGGGAAAATCAGTTAATTTGTCTTTTTTCTTTAAATGATCTGTAAACTACATCATTGATACAGAGAAGAAAACTTGGACCATTTCAGCATATGTACAACGTATTCTTCTTTTAAGTATTATTGAATCTAGTTCATTGTGAGTAGAGATTTGATCACACATGTAATGACGCCCAAAGAAGTGTAAAACATAAACCATGGATAGTATATGATATAAAATAGATGTTCTTATTGCACATGGTATTTGGTCAATACTTAATTTTTCATCCTGAGTTACCACAAGAACTATTTAGCAAATGTAGTCTTTCTAAAAATGTTATCATGCCTGTTCTCTCTCTGAAAGGTTAATATCAATCCAGCATATCAAGAGAAGGAATTAGATTATACTTTGAAAAAGGTAAGGTACAACTTTGCTTTTGTACATTTATCAGTATGCCATTTTGTTTAAGGGCTAATTGATTACATGTAAAATACTTGTTAGTCTTTTAAAAGTTTCTTGCCACTCACCGACATAGGATATCTAACCATATTTCCAATCAACGTACATGTCACTAAACAATTTTTTTAATATTTGTCTATTTTCTGTAGGTCAAGTGTCGTGCTCTTCTGCTTGTTCCAGACTTTAAAACCCAAAATTACTACGAGATTTTATCAAACGTAATTCCAGAATTAAAGTTATCAAAGCCAGGACAACTAGAATCAGCTAAGTATGTTAAAACATTACTTGCAATCTCAAGCCAGGTGTCAATTGCGATGTATGAGTTTACATGATTTTAAAGAACATTAATTGATCTGTGTTACAATCATCCACACACTCGATTGTATCTTCTGGCTCTTTCCTTTTTCTTCAAATCTTAGTAATTTGGATTCCAATTCACAGTTAACATAAATCAGAAACCAATATCCTGTTATCCATTTTGATGTATCCTTTTTATAGAAATTTTTCCATTCTTTTTTTGTAATTGACTTATAAGTGATTTTTATAGACTTTTTTAAAGTCATTGATATGATGAAAATATCGTTAACATATGATGTTTAATTTAGATTGTATAGATCAATTTTTAATACAATTATCCGATATGAGCTGGGGCAGCCGTCCCGCAGTGGTT
>JANTCA010002979.1:0-11037 GCA_024741275.1 Chironex yamaguchii | reverse complement strand
AATATTGTTGCCATGATTTATATCTGACTGAAGGTTTGGGTAAGTTTCATCTTCCTTTGAATCAATTTTAGAGATAGATTTCCAAAATGGGACAGCCTGATCACCAAATATTCCTACTTGTAGCCATCTTAAATTCAAGCGCGATCCTTTCCTTTGATAGGTTAATGTTAATGTATTTGGGAGAAATTTAACAGCATATAGAAGAGAGGTATGACTGTTTAAAAACGTATAACACTGACAGAAAATTAGCATGTGAACACAACAAAACGATCATAAAATTAACAACACCGTGTGATGTTCACTTGTCTTGTCTTAAAAATCAATTGGCAATAACTTTGGGGAATCACAGGTAATCAACGTTGGTAAATGTAAACTTTCCAAAGGAAAACTCTCTGTCTCATGGGAAATTTGATTGGAATTTCAACCAAGTTGAAATCGTTAGTTTTACCTTTGTGACCTAAAGAGATCATTAGATGTTCGAGTCTCTCCTGGCTCGTGGTTAATCACGCCAGTTTTTGAGTTTTCATAAACTTGATACTGATCATGATAGCATTAGTTGTAGGAGCAATCAATAATATTTTCAAAATAGCTAACACTTATGAAAGACTTTTTCTTTTCTAGAAGACAATTACGTCGTGTTTGTTATAATGGTCGTATCTTTAACACTGTATTCCGGAAAATGCAGGCAGGTTAATAAGGCTCACTGATTGCGAGCAGAGAGTATATGTGAGCTATATGGAAAATTTCAACAACTAGGCCGTGATATACGAATTCCAGTAGTATATCCTCTAATAAGTCTCTTTACGGCTTCGTATCTCTGAGCCTATATTGCATAAAAGCGTAATAACATTCATTTATAGGTTTGAGAAGTCGGTCTTGCAGTCAGTAGAACTTTCCAGAACAGTATAGAATGTTGTGGAAGATAATAGAACATTCTAGATGCTTTTAGAAGAAAATAAAAGCAAATGAAACTTTCTAGAAGTGTAAATATTGCATTAGTATTTTTCCTGCAGCATAGGGAAGGGTCCTAGAAGGTTCTAGACATATATAACGTTTACTAGAAAGTTCCAGACGTCCTCACCTCCCCAACTAGACGTAAGGTATCACCTTGAAGGAGAAAAGCAATCGGGAGGCTTAACTTTGATACTGTATGTAGACGTTCGGATCAGTCCAGGTCCTTGGTCAGGTGTTGATGACTTCGTAGTTCTTTGCTTTAAGAATTTTGTAAAACAGCAGCATCCATGCCTGTTTCTGCTGGTTCTGTTGGTACAGTGGGTTGTTGATGTGTGCCTTATGTCATTTCCTTGGTATAAATCCTTAGGCAAAGTTTATTACGATTGCAGTTGGTCAACAAGGTGGAGTAAGGTTGGACCAAGAGGCCAGGCGTGAACATTGACTAAGCGGATACATTTTCATTTCGTGACAATCACAGGCATCCATCCTGGATTTTTGTCATGTTGAGGACCAAGGTAGAGAGCATACACTGGATCTCCAATTTAGTAATTGGTAGTAACACAAGCAACGTGTTGCGCTTGTGATTCTGTAGCCATAATAGGTCCTTTGCTTGCTTACGTTGGGCTCATAAAAGGAGGCAATGGCAACAGCATATCGACCTATGCCTGTATTTGCCAGGCATTTAACAGCTCTCTTGGTGATTATCCTTTGCTATTTGGGGTGCAGCGATACTGATCAGGAATTTAAGCAGAGACTTCCTCAGTGGTAGGCATCAACTAAAACTAGCCAATTAAATCCCAGGAAGTTAATGGCGTGATCCAGGTGCAGCCGGATCCATGGCTTCTCAAACAACTTCGGCATATGGATTCAATATTTGGTCAGTAGATTGACGTACTTACTAACTGCTTCATTCGTTGCATGCCAAAGTGTCCAAGATGTATTTGTTCCAGGACTAGACGATGGAGATTGGCTGGTATCACAACTTGGGAGCCATGCACCAGGCAACCATTGACAGTAGAAAGTGAGGCAGCCAGTTTTAGATCGCGATGCATTCGACTTCCTTCATCTTTTGACTTTGAGACCACCCATCCCGAGTGAAGCGTGGAACCAATGAGGTAATGGTGTTGTGAACAACAGAAATCCAGACATGCAACAGAGCTAGAAGGTGATGAAATGCTGTCTGGGCACAAGGCAAGGACAAGAAGTGACACAGGTAGTCTGAATACAGAGCAAGGGATAACGTTTTGACTTTCACAACCGCCTCATGTTGAAAGATTGCTAAAGGATTTTGTACTAGATATGGAGAGTTATACCTACAAATTGTAATATCCTGTAAAAAGGTATATTTAGGTAGACAGAAAAAAACTATTAAAATACCAAATATAGGAATGTAATTACAAGCCTGTGTTAAATTTCCTGCCAATTTTTTTCCATACCTGTATTTTAAATGTAACCAGTTTTATATAAATATATGAATTACATTGGACATTTTGAGATAACTGCAACAGTCAACTTTGAACTGGAAAGTAGCTGATGCCGTTACCACATAAGTGAAGTAATTTGACTGTTGTGGCACAAATTCAATGTGAGTAATTAGTTAAGTTTATTGTCCATTGTAACTAACCTTTTCGTTTTTTCTTAAATTATCATTACAGTTGTGCATATACTAAGCACATTGCTATACTTCTAATTTGTAGTGAACCAAAGCCAAAAACGTTGATACATGTAACATCAATCCAATCCCATGGTGTCTTTTATCTCCATATCTTCAACAGATTGAATTCTTGGCACGTTCACGGGCGAGTGATTCATGATTTCCCCGAGAAACCTTGTCATCAACCTGATTTATTATGCAAACCATGTTGGTCTTCGTCACTTTCCTCCCCATCAAAATGGAAGTATGTCGTAACTAATAGTGTTGGCATGGTTGGTAGTCCTTCTGTACGCAATGGTGCAGTCGTATTGACTGAGTAGATTAGGATAAATTTTCAATGATGCTTCTAAAATTTCATGCTCTGCACTAGGGATGTAAAATTACATTTTATATTCCACTTTTATACTTTTGTGCTTTGCCAACTTTGGAAACTTGTCGCCATCTTTTCCGGTTTTTAGCGTCTCTCATTGCTTGTTCCCAGAAGATCTAATCCAGAAGCTGCAAGTCTATGACCTCCTCGGTCTTCCCCTTAATCTCTTGCCTTTAATTAGGGCCGGGTTGTTTTCTTCTTTTCTCGAAACTCTAGGCCGTTTCCTTCCTAGCAAAACATTACGTGACGTCAGAATTTGTCGGCGCCTTTGAAAAAAAGTGATGAACTCGATTTTACTCTGCTTTCGTTCAGAGTAAAATTTCCAATGATAGAGGATTAACAACTCGTAAGCGCATTAAATTCTGCAGCGAAAATGGACAATTTTTGCATCTTACACGATCACTTTTCAATGTGTTGGTCCAATATCAAAAAACGTGATGGCAAAAAGTGATCGTCTAACCCGACCCTTAGGCTCTGTAGTATAGTAATAGGCAATTTATTGTTCCTTCAAGCGGTATGGCCAAACCAATTTTTCTCATTGTGGATTTTAAAAACGTCTACTGTTGACAAGTGTTATGGAAAACGTCTTCCCTGATACTATCATTGGAGTGACTTTCCATGTACGATACCTTGAGATTTCGCCTAAAGAACTTCATCTCGAGTTCACACACAGTTTCATTTTCACCTAAGCAGTTAGTTTCCATGCCTAGCACCCATATGTAATGAAGGAAATCACCAAACTCTTGAGTAGTTTTACCTTTGTCAACGTGCTTATTACTCTCCTCTTCCAGGCTGCATTTAGCGTTGCTATGCCTGTTGTTGCCAATCCCACACTCTGGAGGGTATCATCCTTGCAACTGGTATTAGTGGTCGTGACTGAGCAAAGGTATTTGAAGCTGTCGACTACTTGCAGCTGGGTCCCAACCATCACAATCTGTACCGGATCTAGACTCGATGTGTGACTAAGAATTTGCTTCTTTCCATGTTAATTTTCATCCTAGATGCTGATGCTTTGTCTGGTAACTGTGATGGTAGTGTTCGCAGTTCTTCTGTTGAACCTTTGGTTACGTTGATGCCATTGGCAAACCTCCAGTCGCTCAGTGTTCTATTATTGATGCTGCGAGAGCACCTCTGACATGTCCCCACTGTTAATTTTCAAGCTGCCAACGATCTCACTGTCCAGTATCACTGCACATGTTGCCTTGTCATCTAGTGTCTGCACAGGTTATGTCTACTTTCTTTGGTCATGGTAATGCCAAAGATTTAGTCCAGAGTTGCGGCCACTTCTTTATGTTCAATGTGGCTTTCGAGGATCGCGATCAACAAAGGACATAATATTCACTTTGAGATAATTGCAAGAAATAGCAGTAGAACAAAACCGACTTCTACACAGTTTTGGTGGACTTCTAAAAATCAGTTCAAACATTTACAATTTAACCCCGTGGACGATTAGGCATATTTATGGCTGGCCAAAAAACTTCATTCGTATGATCTTTTCATGACAAGATGACTGATAGGGTTACAGTTGGTTTAAGCATAAGTGACACATTCCACGTTTGTCATCGTGGTAAGCAAGGGTATGTTATAGCACCGAGACGTTTTATACTGTACCTTGTTTCGATACACGAAACCATGGGTGCTAACCAATGTGTCTATGCTAGAAATGCATCATCTCATGCAGTTTATCAAAATAAAATGGGAAGACAAGGACCCTAATGTCACAGTATTGAAAAGAGCTGAGTGTGTGAGCCTTGAGGTCTTATTGCTGCATACAGCTAGAGGTGACCAGGACATGTAAGGAGGATTGATGATTCTCGAATCTCAAAGTCGGTCTTTCACTAAGAGCTTATGCATTGGAAAAGGAAACATCGAGGCCAGAAACTACGTTGTAAGGATGTACTTGTAAAAAGATAGATGTACACCCCTCGAAAAGGCAGGAAGACATCAACCAGGCAAATAAAGATAAAGAGAACTATCCTTGCACATTCTTTAGTAACTATTTATTTTATGACATTTATGCTTTTCTTCCTGTCTCTTATTTGTATCCTTTGTGAGGTCTCTTCTTTGGTCGCATAGTTTAAGGATGTCTTGAGAGATACACGGTTTCTTTACAGTTCTTGGTTTGTCAAGGACTTTTGTTAAGGGCTCAACGATATCAGCTGCGAACTCTTCTACGAGGTCATCAAAGTTGGCCAGCATGTTGAGTGCAGCAAAATTCTCTCCTAGCTTTCCCTAAACCTCGGCCTTGATATGAGGCTCTGAAAGTTTGCTGTTCACTCTGTAGTAAAGTTTTCACCCAATCCATCCGGTTCACAGCCGCAGGCTTGGTCTGGGCTTCAATGAATCCGGTTTCATTCACCTTTGACATCCTTGTATGCATGTTTCCGTGGGTAGACGAACTCAAGTGGTAACCCTCTCCTGTCCTGCCGTAGAACAGTAACCTCCTAACTTAGCTGTACTTGTTGCCATTGTCCTTGAAATAGGATTGCATACTGTCAAGGCTCTATTATTTTATCAGAGCTCTTGGTTACCTGAAAAGTAGTCAACGAGTCGGATACTTTAATTGATTTGATGGAGTTGAACATGAAATGTAGGAGAAAACATGGAGCTGTCCGTGGATATTGAGATCTCATTGATTATTGAAGGGGACCCTTTCCTTAGTGGACCAAGAAGAATTTGCAAATTTGACAAAAAGCTTAAGGAGAGTTGAAGAAATTGAAGAAGAAGACAAAACATTTGAAGCCGCCAGTGAACGTGACAGTATTGATATAAAAACAGAAGTAGAGGAGGCATCAGAATTCTTGAGTAAGCCAATAATTATTTTCTGAAAGCTTGAAAGGCATTTATAAGGAGATTTATATTGAAGGATTAGTCAAAGACCAAGATAGTTAGTGCAAGTCTATACTATGGAGACTTCAAGTACTCAGGTTAAATGGCAAGCATCAGGATTGGCAAGAGTTTTACGATGCCTTCGAGTCAACTATCGATGATAATGAGGGCCTGCCTGTTCTGGATAAGTTTAGCTCGCTAAAATCCTCGGTAGACGAGCCATCTAAGTGTCTGGATTTCCACCGAGAGCAGAGAACTATGAAGCTGCTTTAAGTGTATGGAAAAGCAGGTAAGGCAAGGAGGCTTTGATCCAAAGGGTTTATATCGAGAACTTTTTGGTCTTCCCTCAGTCTTACTGGGAAAGATATTAACTAGTAAAGAAGGTAAAAAGGTAATCAGCGATTACCTGCATTACTCCCCAACGCAGCCCTTGATTGTGGGTATGTCTGGTTGGTGTGTGTATATCTCGTGTTTTTATGTGTGCCATGCGTGTTTGTAGTGGTGATGAATGTCCATGCCCTTCAGTTTATTTCTGCCAATAATATGCCATTTGCTTGTGTGAGTCAAAGAGCTTTTTGTATGGTAACATAGAACATTTGCTCCTGCATTGTCCTGCAGTTGTTTTGCTTCAGGAAACTGTCCTAAAATGTCTTATAATTTTGCTCACTGGTGTCCTTATTTTTCTGCAGAAATGTCCTTAATTCTCCTACATTGTTAATACAAACATGTTTTAGACATACAGTATCTATACACTTACTGACAATGACAAAAAGCGCCTTTCTTTAGCTCTCTTTTTCATTTGAATCCAACTTCGGATAATTCTAGCATTCGTTAATTCGAACAAAATATCCGGTCCCTTGCCAGTTCGAACTCGCAGATGCGTACTATATGTATTTATATGTACAGTTAACTACTATCTTTTACAACTAACCAATTAAATTGTACATTTCAGGCAAAGTGACCAGTCATAAACATATTTCTAAATATGTGCTTATGTTTACAGGGAATCTAAATCAATAATTACAAACCATCCCTTGTTTGGAGACGCCCTCGTTCCTTGGGTACGCCCACTTTCCTTGGGTACGTGTCGCAATACTCTGGGTGCAAAACCACCCATTTTACACTGCGCATGCGCATAAGTACGTATCTTAACTGCATTTTGCAATGCTTCGCGCCTTGCCGCAAGTGCGCAATTTCCACAATAAGTCCATCTTGAAGGGTTAATTGCCTCAAGAAAGGGCACCGGATTGGTGAACATAGAAGTATCAAGTGCATGTAACGTAAAGGCAGGCATCATAGTTCACCAATGATATAGAAGTTTGCTACAGAGTTCTCCTATATTCAGGGAGCCATAAAACCTTTGTTGCTACTAGAGCAGTAGAATTAGCTTGGATAGATCCAATTCGTAGAGAAACAGCAGCAGTTCATTTGGCCAGACGAAGCTTGTAGACAAGGTTAGAGATAGAGTTATTTTTGATATAAGATCAGTTGTGAATGAGGAGGATGTGTATAATTAGGCTATTGTTGTATCCACAATTACAAAAATAAAGAATGAGCTCAAGGAGGTGGTAAATTATGGTTATCCACACCTGAGAGGGGTTCAGTTTAGTAACAGCAGCAAGAAATACTTTAAGCAGATGATTTTATAAGATCCGACTATTTGTGGGCAGTTCAAAAAGTGAGAGTTATATGGGGAGAACTAGGTGTGGCAAACATAGCTAAGTAGAACAGGCTTAAGTAACTGAGTAAATCACAAACTCTATTGACAATGACGTGCTAGATTTCACTACATGATGTAATTAGTAATGATAAATTGAAATCAGTATTATGTCAGTATTTTCCTCGTGAAAGATTAAATGTATTTGATCACTGGATGATGCAACGTGGTGCAGCCCTTCGTTAGCAGTTTTAGATCAGGACGAGCCTGTTCTGGGCTATAATTGCTGACGTGGGGTGGTGCAAGGTTGCATCAGCCAAGGCATATATAAGCACAATACCTTTGTAACCCTTTAACTATCATCTGGGAGATTACCTTGGAGTTAATCAGTAGCTTAAAAAACACGTTAAGTGACTAGAGTGAATGTTGTGTTGTTATTAGCTACATTTCTGGAACAACAATCATCGCGAGGGTGTTGGCACTACCATAAATTTCCTACACTAAGAAACCCATTGCCCATTCTAGACACTATTGGGAGTACTGTCGGGCTCCTTGAAAGCTAATGTCAAAATGGTGTCAGTAAGTACACACGTGGTCACTGTCAGCAGAGCCAATATCGAACTTTTCACAGTTATGGGATTCGGATTCATGAGGTTTTTTGATGAAGTGCATGAGACTACCTTGGACAATATTAATTTCAATAGTGTGAGGTATTCAACAGGATGTTCTTGAAAGAAATGCCACCCTCTAGTGCCTGTTAATTATGAAAATAGATGAAGGTCAAGTTGATTGATTAAGGAAGGATGCAGATATTCTTAAGCCTATAATGAAGTAAACAAGAAGCAGATGGAAGCAGGAGTTACAGAGGATGTTAATGATGTCAACCTAGTAGGGTAGGTGCATCACCTCCCACATTTTGCTGTTGTGAGGAGTGCTGTGGAAAATTGTAAGATGTCATTCTTCGCCCCTGAAGTCACATGTGTATCATATATCATACAGACAGGACACGAGTGAGTATTGTTAGAGCTACGAGTAAGGACTTTTTATAGTTGTGTAGACGTAAATCAATGACAGACACTAACTGAAATGACTGATTCAGTATTAGACAGCAGTTTTAGGACAATTATTGCTCAAAATACTCAAAAATTTTTGCTCAAAATACTCAAAATTATTGCAGGAAATACTCAAAAATTTTCAATTGAAATTGTATATCAGGTGTAGGTTTTAAAAGATGCTGCATCTGTGAACTGTAATGGATCTGTAAACGTACAATTGAGTGATAGTGATGTAATTTAAAACGTGACATCGGTAGATATCAATTATTAATTATTCAATGTTCGTGGATTGGTTTCTCGACACAACAAAGTCAGGATAATGTACGATGCATGGTATGAGTATAAATATGTACTTTTATGTAGCAATCGTGAAATGGGGGGCCTATCACCAATAGATGAAGGTACGTCTTGTCCTACCCCGTCGGAAGGCAGAGTAAGACCTCAAAGAACTGAAGCATTTGATTGTACCTGTAACACAAATGGTTTGCATGTGCCGCATGTTTTTCTGGCGTTTGGTTTCGCACGTGGGTACTTCTTGTTGTTGTATATGGGTCCTTGCTTTTGTATGTGGATGTTTTGCGGCACCCGTCTCACGTGCGTAATTAAAGCTGCATTACTGCAAGTTAAAGAAATTGTAAATTGCATGGATATTTTCAAACGTGGTGTCATTTGGAGAGGTATCAGAACAGCAAAACTTGATACCATTGTCAAGTATACAATTGTCAACGAATTAACGAAGTGTGCCGTGCTATTTAGCCGCATTTGTGCTTCGACCTACCTGTTCAATGATATCGTACAGAGTTGGATCGGAAAGCATAGAAGAGGATATCTCTTAAAGAACGACTTTACTGCATATTTCAAACCACCATCTGGTTCCGTGTCGTTTCGGTTCGATTAACTTGTCGATTATGTGTTGGTAAACCGTCGTTGATATGTGTTTGGTGGTCGGTTGGCATGAGTTTTGTCCCGCAGAAAACATTAAATTGAACCGAAGAAATTAATTGTTGCCGTGAACTAGTTTGCTGGTGTTGAGTAGTTTTATTGTGCGTCTTTTTACAAGCTGCGAGGATCAGATATTTATCAAAAGCTCCTTGCCTTGATCCTTGATCTTAGTCGCTGTTAAGTCCCTTGTCGCTGTTCATCCCTCACTGTTCAGGAGATAAGTTGGTAATAAATAATGTATCATATGTCACACGGTTTGTAGTCTTCATTGGTGTCTCTGGGAATGTTGTCCAAGTACTAAAAAGCAGGTTTTAAGCAAAGCCAAGACATTTGTTTTTGGACAAATTAAACTTGATGGGATGTTTTCATTATGACGGAATTGGTACGTGAGTTCACACATGTCATACAATCAATACCGTCAAGCGTGAAATGTTTATGCAGGGGTATTCAGTTGCAATCGTTTTACTTATTTTCAGTCTCTAGGTAAATAGCTCTGAAAACACGGAAATCGCTATATATTTTTTATTTGTATCTACAGTACACAGGAAAACATTGGACTAATAAACGTTGTGCAGGTTTTTCCCAGCCATGTATTTTGTTGGAGATTGAATAACGAAAGGTGGAGTATCTGTTGACTGAAGTTCAATATCTTGTTTATTTAGACCATTCGCATGTCTTCGTCGCTTGAAAGGGGACAGTAGGAAAGAAAATGCATCGTCAACTACGAACATTTGCTGCCATACTATTTGTGAGTTTCCTTTCAGTATCGTTTATTGTATTCTACTCGGGAATTATACCGTTCCACCATCAGTTCTCGAACACAACGACTTCTCCAATACGACGGGCCGATCAGGAAACTCAGAAACCATCCGAGATAATTGAAAAAACGATAAATTCCGAGAAATCTGAAGGATTTTGCAATCTTCCAGTCCTGGATCCATATCATGTGGATGTTAAAAAATACATCGAGAAATTAGAAAGGCCGACATGTAGTGGACAAAAATTTGGCCGATTTGTGAATGGAAAATTTTTTCTTAAAGTTAAAAATGTCCGCGACGTGACAATTCGATTAATTCGACGACCTCACGAGGATGACTTTTATGTCGACAGTTCAAAAACGATCACACTTTTGAAACATCCCAAGATATGGCTTGAAAGTGGTAAGTTATATTTCTTCTTAGTGTAATTGGCGACACTGATAGAGGTGTAGATAGTCGTTTGCGTCAGTAGATTCAGTTCTAAATCATGCTAGGTTCTCGTAAAAAGATAACGGAAGGAAGGAAGGGAAGTGTTTAAAGAACAGCTTGTCTCGAGCACAGAGAATTTATTGATCGCAGTTAGTTAAGTTGCCTGGTTAAGCGGAAATAGTTTGAATATTGAATAAAAAATCTTCCCCGCCCAAAGTAAGGTTAACGCCTTAAATTGGCACCCCGAATATGTAATAGGTTGTCTTATGCATATTCTTGTACTTAGAGGTTATTTGGAATAAATTCCTCAGAGAAAGTTAATTGCTACCCGTGGTCAAAAAACCTGAGATTCGAGGGAATAGGGCCATGACCTTTTTAGCTGGATGTAA